>VBVQ01001153.1:0-39456 GCA_011636635.1 Tetramorium simillimum
AACGGGGAGAGCGACGGAGACGGGGTGACCGACGGCCGGCGGCGGTCGCTTCCGAGGGTTGGAGGCAGGGGTGATATTGAATATGATGATATCCCGGATCCGACGCCGCAGCGGACTACCGCTACCACCCTCTTATTCGCCCCCCACGGTTCGTACGACACACTCTCCCTCTTTCTCTCTCTCTCTCTTTCTGCCGACATGCCGCGCGACGGCGAGCACACCCGAAACACACACGCGCCCACACACGTGCCTCCACACGGTGTGTCCACGCCCGCGTTCCACACGCTCTTCTTACGTCGCGACGCGGCCGCGGCACATGTGCCGTCCCCCCACAGAGGGTTGATGTATTGTACTGTCTTTCCTCCGTCTCTCGCCTTCACTGCCAACGCTCTCTCCGTCTCTGTCGTCCGTCTCCGTCGAAAGGGGAACGAGACGGGACGTCACGTGTGCCTTCACTTTGTTTGTGATTTTTTTTCTCTCTTTCTCCGTCTCTCTCTTTGCGTGCCCTTAATCGTCTTCTCGTAAGGACGGGGGTGTATATACGGTGGACGTGCTACCGTCGGGAATGTCCCGGTATGTATGTCGGGGGGGATCTCGCCGGCTAATTGAGCGTGAACCGTCCAAGTGCCCGAGGGAGTGCGAAGGGAGTGTGTCGGCACTTGATAACGATCGGAATCGACCTGTTACGATCGGCGTTGCCGATGTCTACACGTGAACGCGATGATCGTATAATCGATATTCTCGTATAACCTAGATATGAATGGCCAAGTTCCATAGGTGCCCAACTCGTAACTTCTAACGTTTTATCAAGAGGTCCGTATCAGAGCAATCAGGTGAACATCAAATTTAATAAACCTACTTAATATATGATCGACAAATCTAATAAATTACGATTTTCTGAATAATCATTACGTTGAGATTAATGCCTTGCATTATATTATTTTCTATTTGATTTAAAAATGCTCGTACATATATTTCCCTGATTTTAATTAAATACGATAAATCTGGAAATGGCAATGTGCTTTCGAATCAAACATTAAAAATTTTGAATTGACCTACCTCATTTAGCTACTCATGCGTCCGGTTTTTTTTGTCACAAAATTGCATGTAAAAGATGATGTATATTAGTGTAAATTGGGAAGTAATAGATTACACGAATATTTGCAATTCAATTAGTAATTAGTATGCGTTGCATTATATTCGATGAAACTGTAAACTCGATAACTCGAATTAATTTTAAATTCAATATCCCTTGCGACATGCACGGCACAATTTCGTCTAGCTAGCTTGTAGAATTTCATTTTTCTCAAAATTATTCTACATAATAGTGCAATTCTGTAAATTTCTAATCAATAATCACTCTTTGATATCTATAAATGTCGCATATTTATAGATAATATGCATGCACGATTATATTTTGCTTGGGATCCAAAAATATATAATATTTTACATATCGTGTGATAGTTCACATTCTACAATTATTCTGTATATAAATTTATGTTAGACTTTAAATTACATTTGAAGATTCAAGGAGGTTAAAATCCTGATAATTTTCGACCAAATTAACGTACGGTAAAAGAGATATATCTTTTCAAGTGGTCAAATTCTCCGTTTATGTGTCATCTACGTGTCTTCAAATTGAGGGTCCCCCCCCCCCTCTTCTTTTTCGTGACCGCAGGCTCTTCGCTCCACGACTTCCTTTCCCGCGCCCTCCGCACGCGACGACGGTTTCCACGCATTTTTTAAATTCCTCCCCATAGGCGACCCACGCCGAGAGAGCCGCTTCAAACGACTTTCCGGGCACGCCGTTACAAACGGAGACACGTTCGGCAGCACGTGTTTCTTCACTTTGGCCCTGTGATTTTCCTGCCGCGAAAGCAAACACGCGCAGCTGTCAAACCCGCCGCGACGATGCTCGGGGAAAGGTAACGAAACATCCGCAGGCGGTTGAGACGTACGACAGCGCGCGTATTTAGAAATAATGATAATACGTCCCTCTGCCGAAGAAATAAGTTGCTCGAACAAATACTCGAGTAAAATAAAAAGAATGAGAAGTAAAAGATAAAAGAGACATTCATGAGGAACAAAGTTCTCAATGTTCAATTTGAAAAGTGTGACATGATTAGACATAATTGAACATCCCATTTTAACTTTAATGACCAATAAGCTTCGAGTTAGTTATATTTAAATATAATCATGCGATGAATCGTGTTCCGCAGCGTAGTACATGAATATTCAAAACGGTATTTTCTCTATATATGTAATATTACGTATGTATATAGAAGAGAAGTAGTATGTGTGAGAGATATTGAACTCACATGTGTGTAATCTTGCCCGCCATGCAAGAGGATCGCTGACTAGTCCCTGAAGACCCGGCCAATAGACAGCAGTGTGCCGTGGTTCCGCTCTTTGTTGAAATTGACCGATACCTAGAGAGATATACAAATGAACACTTACGTATTACGTGTGAATTTTGACTTAAGACCGGTTATTCTAAAGTCTGCACATTTTTTTCTCAGGCAATGAGGCTGCACATTTTTTCTCAGTCTTTACGATGTCCTTTAGACAGGTGTGCTATCTGGGTTCTCAATATTCTGCTTATAAATAAATAATACTAGCAAGTCTTACAATTAGTTAATCCACAACAATACTAATTAATTCTTTACTAATAACAAGATACAAAGAAATACAATTAAAAATTGAAAATAATATATTAAATTTTAATCTTCTAAGAAATCTCAGCAATACGGAGAATACGTGTGATAATCATGCATTTTATCTTTTCTATTTGCGATTTTTTTCTCTCTTCTTCGAGGAAAAAAGTATGTCGCGTATGATATTAATAATCATTCGTAATATTAATAATGGTTGATGTATATTTAACTGATATTGAGATTAAACGCAGCGGATATAACATATGCTTTGGTTCTTCGGCGTAGATAACGATATTGGATTTACGATAATTTAGATAGCAGCGCATATTGAAGTAATAATCGAAGTAAGCCGTAAAATGCAACGGCGAGATGTAGAGCGAGCGCGCGTTTACTGACCGAGTAAAACAGCTTCCTCGGATCGATGTCGGCCAAGTCGTCTCGTTCCTCCTCCGAAAACCGCTTTATTAATCTTCAGTTTTTTCCCCCCGCTCGTTTTTACATCTACGCGATTCATTTCACATTTTTATCATACGCTATTTTCATACAACTCGCATCCGCCCGGAATATGCAAGCGGAATTTAAATGCTGCAATTTTATAAGCCACGCGACCTCGCGACAGATTTCAATCTCGCTTTTTCCCCTCTTTCCCCCTTCCCGCCAAATAATTAAACGTCAAATTGAGAAAACTCCGAATGTCTGTTGTTGTATTAAAAACAGTTTTTGCAAACCATACAGTTTCCTTTAGGTTACAATTGTTTGAGAATGGCATGATAGTTTGCATTCAATTGAATGGCATACAATTTGAATAATGTAATTCATATTAAAAGTATCGAGAAAGATTATTACACAGACGAAATTTGATTCGATTTGAAAAAATTATTAAAAGATCTGTAGGCGTTTTTTGTTTGTCTTATTTAGGACCCGACGGTTTAGCTTGTAACGGAGATTCGTATCTGCCGAATCTGATGTTTTAGTCGAGATTATCGGCGGCCGCATATTCACACACATGCACACATGACGCCAATTCGATTCGCAGCCTCGAGAGAGGTTCCTCGGCAACTCTCGCCATGCGGAGACCTTAATGATCCGACCTTTCGAACGCGAGAAATTAGTCGACTTAAGCCGGGCTCTATGCGAGGTAACGGGCGGCTGGGATATCGAATCCGTAAATATCGGTCGTTGGAATCCGACGGACTTTTTGCGCGGATTAAGGGAGATTAAATTGATCTCTCTGACCGATCGAAATGCGCGAATCGAATAAAGGACACGATGGAATTATCATTGTTCGCGTTTCTAAGAATTACTCATTATTATCTTATCGTTTGTGAGAAAGACGTGAGACTTATAAACACACATGGTGCACTTATGTATAATTCTCAAAGTTTTTCTACTTTTAAAAGTAATTCTTTCAACAAATTCAAGGATATTCTATTATATCATTTACATGTTTTAAATACTTTTAGAATGCAATTTTCTATTGAACTTCCTATAGTTGATTCGAAGAATCGACAATTATTTAATTGCATTCGTAGCTTGAATTTGTAATACAAATTCGTGCTCAAAATAATTAATTGTTAAAATATGTAAAAAGATCATCACTTTAATTTGTCCAACACGTTGTTAATAAGAAAGTATTTTTACTGAAGAATAAATCATAAATTCATAAGTCTCTTCGCGAATCTTACGTAGAATTGCATTAATTTTAATATCAAGATTCTAATACGACATCTCTACATCTTTATAGTATAATTTAGTTATTCGGAAAGTTATTTATACCCACATTTAATTGATTGTCATCCTTATACAATGGTCTACGTGTTCTCGCAATCTTTCCCGCAATATTTCATCGGATAGTCGTGATACGACGTCGCCTGCTAAAGGAAATCATTCAACGATCGGTGACACCGTCGTTCGCATTCAAAAATTAGCCATAATCATGATGGCGTTGGCTCCCGGTTGTGTGGGCGCATTTAATTCGTTTCGGTTGCGTGTTTCTACCGGTCGTCTACGCTTGTCCGTCCGTACAATAAACCGTCATTTCCATTTTACCATCGACGACGGGAACGGGAACAGGAATAATACGCGCGATACGGCCATCCGATCGCCGCTCCTTTTGTCCGTTACGCCGAAATCAGGCGGAATTTATGGGATCATAAACGGCTAAACCCGCGTATGCTCATCAACAAAAATATCCGCGATCATGCTCTTTGTCCGCGGGCCCACGTGGCCGGGGCCCAGCGAAGGAAAGGAGTGAAAAGGTGAGGTCTTCTCGATTCTCAAATGGACCCCCGGCACGCGCTTTTACGACGCCTCGTTCGAGAACGCCGTGAATCGGGCAATTAAAAGCGTTTAAAAATGTATATGCGTGATACCCGAATACCCTCGATCTTAATCTTAATTATAGATACTTCGATAATCAATCTTTAGAAAACATCTTTAAATAGATTATTATCCTTCGTAGTTTTTTAATATTCAGTATATAATAAATCTTGACACGATAGAGAATTAAATTACAAAATTCTAAAAGCGAAAATTGCTTAAAAATAAAATTTTCTTATTTGCAACCTCGAGATTTAATCCGTAAGAAATTTCTACATGTAATATCAGCGTTTTATCGAAAAAGAGTTTGTTTTAAATCGCAAACTAAAACATTCTATGTGTATGTATGAGATACGTTTATTGAAACGACTGCTATCGGGGCAATACGGTGCGTGAGCGTCAGCTATAAATATTTGACGCACTGAATATCGCGGTGAATAAGGTACGGACGCGACGTCGACGGGCGAGTAAGCGGACGAAATATTTATCGTTTAATACCGCACATTTTGATGGGCTTTTTGTCATTTATACAGCGGCGATCGGCAGTCTCGCGCGCGCGTTCCGGCGAGAATTTAATTAATGACCATCGGTGTAAAGCGTGCGCGCGCGAGAGATCGATCGGTATCAGATGTCAATTAGCGGCGCGCGTTGCGAATCGCATAATCGCGATGACGGTAGTGCGGCGTGAAAAAGAAGAGCGATCCTCCGTGCTTTGTGAAACGATTAATTCAGTATTTTTATACTCCGCAAATAGGTAATACTCTCTTGGCAATAATTAAATTCGGTTAAATTTTTTTTCCTTTTACGTTTTACGTTGTACGAGTCGCGTAATTGTTTGGCGCCCGAGATAAATAAAGGGCGTAGCTCTTGATTCTAAAGATAACTTTGGTGCATTATCTATCGATTCTTTTTGTTAAACGATTTTATTTCAATCAGTCGATCGAATCGCGGGCGATGTCGCGACGCGTTCGAATCACGGCGGCGCGCTATTGATATGAATAAAACGCGACGATGTGTTTTAGCGGGCGAAATTTATACGGGAATTGTACACTGTACGTATATATATATATATATATATATGCAGTCGGTACTCATACATACGTATATATCCGGTGACCATCTATAATTCTAACACAACGGCGTTCGCGCGCCACCGAATTCGCGTCGTAAATGCGAGCCGCGCTGCTCGTCGTATTTGTAATCGACGTAATCTGTCTAATACGACAATGAAGTCGGTTACCCATTAAACCGTTATTGAAACCGTATACGATTACGGCGAATTACGGCGGGGTAGTTCCGATGTACGCGCCATCGTAAACGCGCATACGCGTCGAATGCCCGGGTGTGTACATCGTGCCGATTTGAAATACAATCGCAAATATCGCAAATGCATTTGACAGGATTACGCAATAACGATATATGACTATTTTATTTTACTGTGCTAAAATTTTACATGTACGTTCGCGTGTACGTTTCAAAATTTTCATTTAAAAGCGCTTTTTTTTTACAAAATATTCAGGAAAAACTTTGGCGTTTAGTCGATATTGACACGTAAAAGAACTATATTTTGTAGAGATGCGTACAAAGCCTTCTAATTATGCGATTATTCGATCGTGATAAATTGCACCGTATAATTCTTTGGGAAAAATCCGCAGCAGTTTTAACATTTAGTTCATCTAATTGAACGCCTTTCGCGCAGTAAATGTGTTTAGGAAGGAACGTCTCGCTTCTCTATCGATTTCCGTGCTCATTGGCTGCTCCTGAATTTATTCTCCAGATAACTGCGTTTATTGCAAGCGCGGGGTGCCTGTAATACAGTCACCGACGGCAATTCGATTGCGCAGGAATTTTCAGACCTCCGTGAATCACGTAGTCTTGTATTGCCGTATAAAAGAAAATGCCTCGTCGTGAAAGATGCGAGGAAGGCTCCGAGATTTCGCGAGGTGCGCTTAAAAAAGGGGGACGAAAACACCGTAATTTATGATATAGAAACCAGAGCAGATGTCACGTAATATTTCCGAGGTTTCTGTTACAGGCGATAAAAAATGAAAGACGCACGTGAGGAGGCACATGGCGTGTCGGGCAGTTCCTTTTCTAGCATGATGTGAATATCTGCTTTCAAGATAAACCTACCGCCTCATGATATTCGACTCCAACGGGTGTTATGCTATTTCTGAACGTCCACCTGCAGGACTGTCGTCCAATTTTAGCACAAGTGTCGATTTCCGGCACGAATGTCCGATTCTAATTTCCGCGCGTTATCCCTTTCCCTTCGAAATCCATGTCCGACAGAAAACGCGTAGGATAACGATTTTTGAAAAGGGCATCGCGAAGCAACGGCGGTAATAATTCCGCACGGTATCATCGACGTCGCAAAAATCCGCAGGATGTAATTCGTCACGAAGAACGACGCAAGAACGTAACCGCGATATTTTTGCGGCGAACTTTCCCAAAATTGAATTGCTCGCGCGCGCTGTGTCGCATCCCGATATGATTCTCGTTTCTTTCTGTATTTTTTTTCTTCTTTTTACGAGGTTGGAGTAATGAAGGATATATTTACGGCGAGTTTTAGCGCGGTCACAGTCGCGCTATAGCGCGATTTACTGTCATCTTTATTTTTCGAACTCCGCTCTTGCGCGAGGACTCTCCTTTCGCACGCGGCATTAAATTTACACGCATCACCTTTTATCGTCACTTTTTATCATCGCCGTACTGCGCTGCTCGGCGCCCGTTTACCGCAGTAGTTTATCGTAACGCGATCTTTTTGTTCGTTCAACCGCAAGTGGACCAGAGGCTCATGCATCCTCTCGCGGAAATCCGAATTCGCCACCAAGCCGCGTTCGAGCATGGTCGTCAGTTGGTTAACCCACAATATCCTAACTTCCGCTCGTATATGGTCGCCCTATTTGGCTATCAAATAATTCGCGTCCTATTGTAAACACCCATTCGCGGTGTAATATTGTCCCTTTCCCTATTATTCCTTAATTCTTTTATGACGTAAGTAAAAAATGCAAAATGATTCGACTTTTTAATAATTCAGAGGTGATGAAAGATTTTCAAAAATCAAAGCAAGAATAAAGTAATTAAGATAAGAGAAATGTTTGGTTAAAATGTATCAAAGGTATGATGCTTCAATTGAAGATAACCATTTGTATCTTCGCTTACTTAAATTACACGAAATTTTTCATTCATTCAATTTTCATTTAATTATCGATATATCAGAAAGAGGTAATTTTTAACATATAAAAAAATCGAGCGAAATCATAAATAGAGATTAAAATTGAAGGAGGCGTAGTAAAGTTACTATAATATCTTGTGGAAATCATCGTGTTATCTTCCTCACTATATTACGTACGCATATATCACGCGATAAAATCGAATTCGCGATGCCTCGATTAGCACATTTCGACATGCGAAACGTATAAATCGCGGATATATTAGCGCGCGCTGTTTAGCGATTCGTTATTACGAAGTATAACCGCGCTCTGTCGGGAGCAAATCATTTAGAAATTTAATGTCATGAATGTTAAGTAACGTCCCTCGTTTGCGTCGCTCGTTAATGTACCAGGGGAGAGCAGGTAATTCGGTAAGCATAAATTTTAGAGCCGCCGTTCCGCGTCCGCTGTTTCTTCCGGTCAATATTTCAATCACGCCACAATTCTTAGCTGCATTCTTGTTTTTATTTAATTTGCCATTTTCGTATTAAATAAACTTCTTTCTTGGCCATTCACATTAAAAAGAACCGAATGAAATGCTGTTTAATTAATTCTGCGATAATCATTTCAGGACATGAGAAATTCCTATTTCTATTATACTCGTTCAGGATTAAAACTTTACAAAGTATTTGCATAGAAGAAATATTTTTAAATGCTTCTAAGCTATTATTATGCTCGTATTAATCATTTAATTATTCTAAAAGTTTGCAATACAATATTTGTTAATTATGTGAATATTACATTTTCAAATCACTATATTTGGATTGGTAATATTTAGATAGTATTCCGTTTAGCCAGAAGGTGCGCGATAAGGTTATTGTAACAGATTATAGATTGTAAACCGTGATACCGGCGTTTATGAATTAAATCCACGTCTCCGATATTACCGTGATATTGTACGACACGTTATTTGTGTGAGCAACTTCATAATACGACCCTATCTTCCCTCCATTGTAACATCGACCCCCCCGATAATTCTAAAATTGATGCCTGAATACATTCCTGATAGCCGAGGAATGAAAAGTGACGCGTAAAAGGATACGGAGATTTTCATAAAATGTGACTCCTAAAAATTTATAATCCTCATTCTAAAGCAACTATTTTTCTACAGATCGTAAAATAAATTAATAATTGTGATATTTACAAGTGCATTGAGAGAGTCTGAATGATCGTGCGTTCTATAATTTTATTATTTCCAGATATTATCGAGATAAAAATTCTTTTGAATTTTACACACTTTTGTGGACGCGAACGTCATTGTTAATGCCAAATAATTTAGTGTCAAATATTAATAATGCGCTCTGCATCATATTTAGCTTAATGTATACGCGAGGTAACGTTGCACGAAAGCGCTCTTGAACGTGACATCTTTTCACAAGCTTTCAAGGCGATGACAAACGCCTTCTGCTTTGTCGCGCGCCACCCGATGGAAAAGTTATGCATTTGCAACATCACAAACGAGGTCTTGATGGCGCAGGCTGCCAACAACAAAACACAAGGAAGTGACATTGTAAAAGTGAATTGAAAGCTCGTGCATTTACGTCAAAAAATGTATTTCATAAAGAACGAGATTCTTCATTATAAGCTTTGCTGAATTTTTCTGTAGCGAATTTTAAGAAAAATCGCATCTTTGAAATTATTAGAACGTCGCGATCACTTCAGAACATTTTCAATAATTTACATTTCTTTAACTTTATATTTCTATTTGTTCTCACAACTTTTATATACACAAGTCTCTATGCAAGCTTTTATCTCGCCGATAAATCAAAAGCCGTAGTTGATATTTATCGGTTCGTTAGGCTAGAATGGGTTAAAACTGACGATAGTGAATCGCGCGAATCAAAGTGGAAAATCAGACTCCGACTATGTAAATCCGTGAATTATACGCCGGGGCCGATCGTATCGAATGCACAGATAGTTTCGTAATAGATTCGTAACTCCTAGTCGCGCTTTCGTCTGGCCCGCGGTTGTTCGATCGACCGCCCTTGGTAATTCTACGATTAATGCGTTCAATCCGTCCCGCATTACACGCTATCGCAGCACGCGACGATTTGTGCGTGGAGAACGGCGGTTTCCCCCGATTTTCTATCGCAAACGCGCGAATGGTTACCGAATTGTTACCGTTGCAGATGCTACTAATATCTACAAGCATCAATAACGCCCGACATTTATCTCCGTCCCACGTTTACAAAATGTTTTTGAACGATATTTCCACTCGATTGCTAGCTCCTTTACCATGAAATCACATTTAAGAAAATTTATGTTGAAGCTTTATATTTTGGAAAAGCGTATGACAAGTTTTTCGCAAAAAAAGTCACACAATTACTATATATTTGCTGTCAAAGTTATTCATCCGGAGTTCTCAATATATCTCAATTTCTTAATGATATTTTGACTTTGCCAACCGGTAGTTATGATTAGAATTAAATATTACAATTTTTATGAGACTTTCATAAAATAATTTTAAATGTTGTACCGATGATTCTACTAAATAGCTCTATAAAAAAATAATGTGTTTTTTATATTTAATTAACTGGTTCAAGAATCTAGCAAGTAATATTGAATGTATAAAACACATTAGATAGGAGACAAGGAATATAATTTGTAAATATCATATATTCGCAATTTTAAGTATTCTGCACATTACGCGTCTGAAAAAGTTTTTGTATCTTTTATCGTTCAAGGGAATCGGTCAGAAAAAAAGCTAAAGCTTTTTCGAAAGAAATTGTTTAAATTACCCAAGTGATATAATGTTCAAACAGATTCTTTCTCTCCATATCTAACATTCATTTATCTGAAAGGACACGGATCGGCCAGATCGGCCGCATCCTTGATCAATCAAACATGCAACCGCGTCCGTCGCGTTTAATTTTAATAAAACTTAGGAAGACAATAGTACGCACCCGAGGATGCCGTAAAGCCGGCGTGCATAGCGTACCGCGGCGCGGCCATGTGCTGGGGATGCGGGGTCGGTTGCAGGGTCGCGTGTGACGGCGGTACCGTCGCCTGGGGGTGAACCGTCGCCGTCGGTCTCGAGAGTATCGTGTCGATGCCGTGGGGGTTGCTGCCGACGGAGGTAATGGAGGTCGCCGGGCTGTGCTTGCCGCTGCCGGTGGGCGACGATTGGCCCTGCGTGATAGTAGATAACGGCACCGTGATACGCGGCAATTGAAGGCCGCCCTGTTGCTGCTGATGCGGCGGATGATGCTGCTGATGCGTCTGCTGCTGCTGCTGTTGCTGCTGCTGTTGATGCTGCTGCTGTTGCTGCTGCTGCTGCTGCTGCTGCTGCTGTTGCTGCTGGTGCTGATGACTCCTCTCTGCCATAGAGTGCAGCGCTGCGAGCGGCTGGCTACCGAGCATGCCACCCCCGGCGGCACTCAGATTGAGAAACTGCAAAACATGGGGCGCGGCCGCCGCGTGGAAGTCGTGGAGCCAAGGCGGCCGCGGGGGCGGCGGCGAGTGGCTCGAGGCGGGCGGCGGCGAGCACGAACCCAGCGAGGAACCCGCGGACGAGCTACGGTCGCCCTGGTCCAGATGGTGGTTATTGTTGCGTCGGTGCGCGTCGCTGAGCGACGACGACATGTTCTCGGCGATCTCGAGTCCGCCGCCCTCCGGCGTGGAGCGCGATGGCGGGTCCGGGCACGGGTCTCCGCTGTCGGCGCAGGCCTTGCCGCTAGTCAGAGAACACACCATCTCGCACCACGCATAGTTCGGTAGTGAGCGAAAAATCTTAGCCGGTGCTTTAGCTGCGCGCTGGATGAGGCGCGCGGTCGCCTCGGAGCCGCCGAGTCCTCGCGCGCGAGAGGATTCCCGAGGACCGCCTGGTCGTTCGATCGGGGGTGTACCGCGGCGGCGGCGACGACGGTTGTCTCACTGCGCGTTTCGAATAACGACTAACGAACCACCGATTACACAGGACACGCTCGACACTCTCCGCGATCGCGACCGCGAGTGGCACTGTTCTCGAAGAGGGGGCGGGTGTTCTGTCGCGTTTTTCCCTTCTCCGCTTCGTATCACCGCTATGTCTCACCCAGGTCAAGCACTGATCCCCATGGTTCCCCGCGGCGCGCGACAGGCTGTCGATGACACACGTTCCGACGAGCGGCGATCGATGCGAGCGGAGAGGAAGTATAAGTCACCGCACACCGTGAGCAGTCACCGGTTCGCCGGTTCCGCGCGATGACATGGAGAACGATCAGACACGGGCTGTACCGACCTGAACTGTCATCGACGGCTGGCCGGCACGCGCGATCAGGAAGTCGTTGTCCGTGCCGCGACGGTACGGGGTCCTCGCCGAGTGACTCGCCGCGTCGCCAAATGGTGTGCGAGAGCAGGGTGCATCGGACGCGCGCGCGCTCTCTCTCCGGCGGGAGATCGAGTCTCTCTCCCGTGCCTTCGTCCTTGCCCTCGTCCTCGCGCGCGCGTTCCGGAAACCGCCGCGGCGGAGGGAGAGATGGGTCGGCCCTCGACGCGAGTCGATTGGCGTGCCGTCCGTGGGTCGTTTAAGTGCCCGGGGGCGGTACCGCCGTCGGATTGGTCGGCCTGGTGGTTTTCCACCGGAAGGAGAGGTGTTCCGGGCGGGGCCTCTCAATCTCGCGTTAGCTTCTTGTTAAGCGTCTTTCATTGTGTGTTTAAATTCGTAATTTATGATCCCGACTGAATAAAACAAGAACTTGCTGGTTCGCTCGCTCGTCCGCTCCGCTCGCTCGCTCGCTCGCTCGTACGTTCGCTCTGCTGGCAGGCAAGCAGGCTGGCTGGCTGGCTGGCTGGCTGGTTGGCTGCCTCTGGCTGGTTGGCTGACTGAGCCTCTTTGGCTCTGAGACTGGCCCTCTAGTTTGCTCGACGACTGGGCACCTCCGCGTGACTACGGTGTCACACTACTGTCTCGATAACTCGCTTCCTTCCTTCCGTCGTTCCTTCCTCGTTACCTACCTAACCGTCTCCTGCCGTATCTCTTCCCTTCACCTCCCTCGTACCATTTAGTTGCCATCCTTCCCGCCCACTCGACTTCTGTCCACCACCTACCTACCCTTCGGTCTTTCAGCCAGTCGAGTACGCGTAGACAGAGCAAATCGAGTTATTCGCTGCCGATGGGTCCATTTGGCCTGCTGCTCCTCCTGTCCCGTTGTACGTATGCCGATACACACGTGTCAACGAGAATTCGGTTACTTCATCCCGATGAACCATCGTCGCGTCGCGCACGGTGCGGTGCTCGCCTGACGTAACTAATGTCGGATGAACTCGACGGTTCTCTCCGGCTCTGGCAGCCGACCAATGTAATGTCGGCTGCCGCGCTTCGTCGCTCGGTTCCGCTCTCGTCTATTGGATCCGCGTTTTAGACTCGCCTTCGACCGAACGGATAATTTACGGCGGCTGACTGCACTTCGCGCTCCCGGTCATTAAGCACCGCGTAGGTGGGGTGTATGCTGCTTCTCCTCTCTCTCTCTCTCTCCTTCTATTCTGTCCTTTTCCTCCCCGCGCACTCGCACGAGAAGGAGCTCCTCCGGTTCGACGTGCGACCGTATAATCCTTAAACGAATTCCTCGCAAATTTCTTCCGCGCTCACCGTATGTGAGATAAATATTCTCAAACTTGGAGCAGGTTTCTCTCGGTTTGAAATTTTTTTACCTTCACGTTTTAAACGTAGATCTTTCCGATTTTACGTGCTAAACTCTTTTGCAAGTAACGAAATAAAATTTTGCACAATGGAATAATAATATTTCAGTTGTAGCTGTGATATCTAATTTGTAACATCCGTCTGGTTACGAAATCGTTATTTGATAAAAAAAATTCAATTCAAGCGGGAAATGAAACTCAACTTCGAGTGAAACGTAGGGACCCTGGATTACGAAAAATTATGAATACACAGATATGACATTTTGAACGACAATGTACGTCCGAGCGCAGTATCTGCATCATTAAATGCGAGCGTGCCGAGATCGATCGTTTAAGAGTAATTATGCTAATGCGGCCCGATTATGATGAAGGCTCGAAATAAGCTTACAGGGTATCATCATTACCACGTTCAAATACGTGCGTATTATTAATAATGAAACAATAATGGATATTATTAAAGCAGCATGACGCAATAATAGCCGGCAAGCAGCGCAGTTGCCAATATTTGTTGCACCGTATTAATCACCAGTCGCATTAATATTACACTTGCGCACGTAGGAGGCTTTTGCAATCCGTTTCGCGCTACAAATTGTTGTCTAATTCGCAAGAAAGCTTTTCATAATTCGCAAGCTGCAAACTACCCGGGGCAGATCGGGCATTTCTTTTATCGCAGCTCCGACGATGATTTTCTCGCAAACTATGCATTTCCCTTGTACCCTCTATTTAATTATCATGTCGATTCTTACGCCTGGCAAGGGGTGTAAAACGGGAGAAAAAGGCCGGTATTCTCCCGGCGAGGAGACCGAGCGGGATTTAAATCTATTTTATTTGACCCCGAAGGATCAGTCCTTTTCATGGAGCGGCGACTCCTTTTCGAGGGCAGAACGAGGAAGAGGAACTCTCGCCGTCCCTCTTTCCGCCTTCCGGCCGCGCGCCTCTACGGCCACGCTCCTCGCAAATTATGTAAAACACGACGGGCAGCCAGCGACAAGTATTGATTCCCATCGCCGGATGTTTTACGGCGCGTATTATTTCCGCGAGGAACGGTCGTCCAGCTCGGCGGAACCGCTCGTTTCCCATTTCGCGCGAATTTCTCGCGAGCGAAAAAATTCGCTTTCGTCCCGGACGATTTCTCGCATTACGCGAATCGTATAACAGATCACGACGATGAAGAAAATTATTTTCCCAACGAATGCGCATCCCGTGCAGATGCGTAACGACGGGCAATAAAGATTCCACACGAGTGGAATTTTTTTTTTTCTTTCGAATTGAAGATTGTCCATGATGTCTTTATATTATTATTTTTTATTGTCTGTTATCTGTTTATCTTGTTTCTAGTTAACTACTTTTGTAACAATCATCTCGTTACGTTTAATCAATATTCAATGATAAATTACAATCTTAATGTAATATTTTTTTTAACGTTCTTCGGATCTCTTCTAATTTCTAAATTTTTAATATTTGATATTATATCGAGATCTTTTTTTCTCGAGTTATCGAATATTCTCTGTGCCAGGATATTTCTGTCATTAGGTGAGCCAATGTTTGATGTGTCGATATCCGGCGCGAATCGTGGCAATAAAAGCATTCTTATTTAAACACCGTTTCGCAGGATTATTACGAATAATTTGTTAGCCTGCGATAAGCGCAGTAGAACACGCCATATGCCGCACACGATCGCGAAATATTAAATCCTAGTTGTGCCGCGTATCATTGCCCTCGCGTTGCCACGGCAAGCTTATCTATCAAATATACCTCGCTTTAATAAACCATGCAGTACAAAATATCACGTTATAAAAGAATTTCATTATTCTCTGCAAATAAGTGCTCGCCACTCTGTCGCTGTTACTTCTACATTTTCGTTACATTCATTCGTGTCTACAAATATAATTTCAAAGGCGGTTCCGGCGGGCCAAACAATCGTGAATATTTCTTGACACCTCGTATAATCGCTTTGAGATACAACGCGTGCTCGGGACATAAATTTGTCGTTAAAAAACTACGTCCATTATTCGGTTCCGTTCCTGTAGAAAGTCGCTATACAAATTCGGTTGCTTGTGTTCCCGGAGTCCCACCCCTTAACCCTCCCTATGGACTGCTTCTTCTCTAAACCCTCTCTGATGGACCCCCTCACCTCTCCTCTCTCTCTCTCTCTCTGGCTATCCCTTCGGTTTAGGGTGAAATTATTATGCAGAGACCAAAGTGTCCCATAAAATCGCGCAAATTACACGCCCCGATGCGTGTCTAAGCTTCATCGTAGTGATTAACTGACAATAACGGTGAAAACCGGCGATTCGATGGCGCCGATTAATCGGATATTTACCGGCGCAGGACCGCCTGCGGAGGACTCTTTGCGATCCACGTCGTTTTAGGGGTTTACGCGTATATCAGCTGTCGTGGCCGCTTTACTGCGTGACGATGGGTTAATTTATCGGAAGATTAGCTTCGATTAAGGGCGAGAGGAAGCGAGTTTATCCAATCGTGAGTAATCGTCTACGAGAAAAAAATGTAATCTCGGAATTTGAATCTCTTAACAAATCGTAAAATTCTAATCATCACATCATTAGCAGTTAGATACAAAGAGTAAATGAAGGTAAATGAAGAAAGCGTGAGCCTAAAAACATTCTAAATGTAAAGTCACTCTGATCGTTTGACTCATTTCTTTTCAGTGCAGACAGAAAAAAGTCCGATTTTCCATTCAATAAATATTTCTACTGGGTATCATTTCCGAAATCTCTTGTCGCTCTATTAATAAAATGTCTTGGTTAAGGCTTAAGAATTCACTTCTTGCGCACCTTGCGCTCCCTCATCGGGACATAAGCGCGGAATTAGCAGTCTATTCGTACGCCCGAGCGGCAGCCACTGAAAATCTTCATCTACACGCGAAAGGAACACACGGAACTCCCCCGTTACCATGTCGTCGGCACGGCTAATTCGTATTCGCGGCACGGCCGCGCGTCGCATGATCACACCGTATGGATTCGAATCCGAAACGCATCGAAAGTTCGCGATGTCGTTTTGCCGCCGCGTAACTCACGGAGGACACGAAACTTTTTCGGTGCCCCTCGGCCCGATAATACGTTTCCGTCGAACTTCGAAACAAGTCGCTCGGAAAAGGGCGGCCGGTGAGACACGATCGCCGTCAAACGTGATTTTTTTCCCTCAATCGATTCGCGATTATTATTTCGCGAATTGCTTTCAAATGGCAGTTTGAGAAGCGCGAAGACGGTTCATTCTTAATCTGTTGTTGCACCTACGTGCGTACGGGAATTTAATGCGATATGTGAAAAAGATTCGAAATAGCATTCTGAGAAAAGGAACGTGAAAGATAATGGGGAACAATTTTATAACTAAATAAAAAATACGAATTCTTTTATTCATATGATATAATAGATTATATTATATTTTTGTACATACAATGCCGAGGTAATTATATTAATTACAGACTAAAAGAAAGAATTACAGATCGATATATTTTAACAAGATGATTTCTCGATTGTCGATTGTTACATGTAATAAATACGTCCGCTGATCTCCCGAAAATTTTAGGAGTGTTAAAAAGACATGAAATTTATCTCAACTATCCAACACTAAATGTCTCTTCGCTGCTATGTATTAATTCGCCATACGACGGGACTTTTGTCCCGCCCTTTCGTGCAATACATAAATTTTTCCGCCTAATACACACACGTAAGTTTTATACGTACAATAGAACATATGTGTATACATGTACATTACAGCGTCTGTATTCTTCGACAGGCATTTCCTTCCGTGGAGGACGACGGCGGTAAACGGGGCGCGTCGAGCGGCGTCTCATCTCGACATCTCGGGGGGCGGCCTCGGTAAGTGCGACCTAATTTTACGGAACATCGGCTCTTATTAATGACGCGACAAAGCGCAGGGCAGGTGAAGAGAGCTATAGCTTGGCTGTCGGTGAAGAAGTCATTTCGCGCGGACACCGGGCCCCGGGCGCCATTGTCCGCCTCGTCACACGCCGATGATTGCATTATATTAGGCGTGCAGAGTCGATCGCTCGCCCGTGGATAATCCGCATCGTGGCGGGCCCGTGCGCGCGCGCGCGCGGCAGTTATTCCCTTATTCATCCCCCTTACCGTAATAGCCCGTGCTTTTTGCCGCGCGCTGCCCGGAATCGCCTTTGCAGTTCGGCTGCATATGGCCAATATTGTTTTATTTCTGCCCCAGACATTATATCGATCGACTGCGTCGTAAAGATGTCGATCTCGCGACGGACCTACGAATATAACTTTTCGAGAGTCGAGGGATGGGGTAGAGTTTTTTCGCGACTCCGAGAGAGAGTTTTTCTCTAATTTTATCAAGAAAAAATCCATAAAATAGAAAACTCGAGTTCATCGGCTCGGTCCTTTTCGTCTGACAATTTATGTTTGTTTCAATTTATTGGTGGGACAGACTACAATAATGGGCAAAGCACCGATTCTATCCCACTTTCAAAAAATTGTGACATTAAAAATTGGAGGTTCCTTGTTCGTATATTTTTGAATACGAAAAATTATTTGTGTCCGACTCCATCTAGAGCGTGAAAGTTGACATAACAGTATATGTAATACATAGTACTTATTTATGTGTGTTTGTGTGTTCGTGTACACGTTATATCTCCTCTCTGCTATATCTATTTTATATATTTACCTTTTGGAAATAATTAAATACTTGAGATAAATTGAAATATACAAACAATTATTTCACATCTATTTGAAATATGAAATATAATGTCAGATACAATGTCTAAATAATATAGAAATAATTTTTCTATCATAAATAACATAATTTGGAAAACAAAAATGCGTTTTTACGTAATATAAATTATATTTGTCACAATATGAAGTAATAGCTCTAATCTCGACTCGTGTAGCGATGTTGTTAATGAGCCATTTTAGCCCTTCGGGGAACCATATCGCATAAGCGTCATAATTCATCCCCGTGTAGACGACAAACAATAAGGCAGACTTCGCGAAAACACGCGGTAATACCGGAACGGATAGACGTATATCATTGTACGAGATAATTACGTTAATTTGAAAACGAGAAGATACGTTCGATATAAAGAAATTTTGTGAGACTAATATGAACCGGCTGGCCCGAAGTGCGCGCGAAACACGTACGCAAATAAATATTATATACAGGTATCACATATATTGTTGTATGTCAACTTTTACGCTCACGCGCTAGATGGAGTCGGACATAAAGAATTTCTCGTATTCAAAAATATACGAACAAGTATACATATATATATATATATATATATATATATATTTCCTTTCACTGTGTGGATCTTCAATGTGCTATATGCTTGTCTTTTTTTTATTTACAATTTTTTGAAAGTGGGACGGAAGTGAATGACGAAGTGCTTTACACAAATTGTAATCCGTCCCAATAAATTGAAATAAACATAAATTGTTATCAGGTAAAAGTGACTGAGCCGATGGACTTAAATTCTAGTTTTCGAATTTTTCTTGATTCTGCAGCATCTATGTACATATGATTTTTCATTCGATTATATATGCTTACAGTTTTGTCATATTCATATTCAACAATTATATTTTCTCGATTGTATTAGTTTTTAAATGCCTCCTGGACATAATTTTTCGTGTTCAAAATTATAAATAATTATTTATACTGGACGAAAATAGAGAAACACGAACATATTTCTGCAATAATCTTTGTAAGGTATAGAGTACTGGCTCGGCATACTAAAGCAAATGTAAATTGTAATACAGACTTGTAGTCGACAAATATCAGACAGAGATGACCAATAATCGTATTTAGGGTTTCCCATCTTTCGAGCTTCTGTTCTTAATTCCATTACTATATGTATATGCGAGATCTATAGACATTATTTCTAGAAATATATTGATATTTTTATTGATTCGTTCATAGAATATGGTCAGTCTCTTTTAAAAAATTCTTTTCACGAATTAACTTAAAAATAATTTGTATGTGTATTTGTATTCTGGGAAGGATTATATAGAATAGAATTTTATTATCGAATATCGCTGAATGACATATACACGTGTTTGACTCACCCACATGTCGTGCCAAGAAATTGTTACTTTATTTTTAAAATAAATTCCACAGATTCATTACATTTATCGATGTATCAATATTGATTACATAAAAATTTTTCATTCAGTTACGATATGAAACGTGCATCTTTAAAATTTTAAAAGTATATGTTCAGTCAAGCGCATTAATGAGCAGAATGTATTGAGTTTTTACACAGTATCGTCGGGTAAAACTCGTCGCAATTCTCAATGGAGCTGACACGATAACTTCTCCAGCGATGCGAGTTAATGCCGCGGGAATAGACAGGGAATATGATCCATCTTCTTAAAACACTATTCGTCTGGGAATAATTCGGCTGCCCTCCCCGGGTAAAAATCTCATATTTTACGCGGGAACAAAACGTGTCTCGAAACGGCTACCCCTTGTGCGAGACACACAACGGCACGGCCGAGAATCGAGGTTCTATCCCGGATTTAGCCCGGGTAGCCCTCTCGACTTCAAAGGATTAGGCGGAGGATGCGATAGCAGGAAGCCGTGAGGTGTTTCTCGTTTCGGACGCTCTCTTTCTCCCGCAGCGAATAGTTTTACATTTCGTCACATTGTTGCGCCCGACATTTATAAATGCTTGCGGTCCAGCGGCGGCCGATTACGACGATTATATGACGACGGGCAGGAAGCCAGGGGGGAGGGAGGGGAGCGGGGACGGACGGGGACCGGAGATGACGCTGGATGCGAGCCGTGATGCGATGGGACCGAGTGTGATTCAGCGAAATCAATGCGTCTTCAGGAATATTGAAACGCCTGTTAGTGACGCTTCATCATTTCGCGATAATATTCGCGGTCGCCGCGCCGATTAATGAGCCGGGAGGCTCATCGTCGCTTTGAATACGGCGTATCCGGAGTCTCTAACAGCCGCGCATCCTCCTTTAAAAACGTATTATCCCGCGAAAGCGATCCGCCGAATAATATTTTAATGAAATTCGAATTGAGATGGTTGGCATCATGTTTTCATTTCATAAACAACGCGCGCCGGCTGCTGAGATAAGTCGATACAAGATCGTTTTATGTCGCGGAAGACGTTCGCTGAAACCTCCGTTGCTTTTGCGCGAGATAGAATTACGCTTGCTCGGGCAAAGAAAAAGTGACAAATGACAGAAAAATTTTCAGAGCTTCCTTCCTTCGTGGAAATTTCGTACAAATAGATGCGCTTGTGAACGGGAATATACATAATTAATTTATCTGACGGAGTTAATGTAGTTAACTATTTGCGTTTGCAACTATTTGTATTCGCTCCAACGAGTAAACAATTAATGTACACAATTAACATACAGATTATTACACGGCTAATTGCTGCTGAATTTTAAGTGCAATCCGCCATTTATTGGTATTGATTCGGTCGGTGAATCGAGTCGATTCTGTAAATGAGAATTACTAAAAAGCGAATTATGTCCTGCGCACATTTGCAACTCGCATTTTTATATCTAAAGTAATAAAATATGCTTTAAATAAATATAAATGACAATAAAATATTTTGTTTTATAAAAACTTAATGAAAATTGTGAATGTAACCGGAGCATATTTTAATGCATTTCTTTTTATTTAATAAAATCGAACTTTAAATGCTCACATTTTGCTTAAAAGAATACGACGTAAAAACTTCAAAGAAAAACTTAAATTGTTTTCTAGATTGTTTTTAAGCCGTGCGAAAGGAGAACTCCAAAATATCATTAACTACGCAAACAAAGGTGATACTGTGGCGTAGATGCTTCGATTCATGCGTATGTTTTGATTTTCGATACAATCAATTTATCTCGGCCCTAGAAATGTGTACATAAACACAGAAAAATATTTTACAGATGAGAAAAGCAATTACTTATTTTATTTTAAGTAATAATTTTTTTTCAGCAGAGAATATTTTCTTAATAATAATTTAAGATATATTCGTCACAAGTCGTCCAGAATATGTTTTAAATAAATGTGATGCTTATAATGACTTTGATCATAGATTTGCGGATATAGAAACTTACCAAATATTCTTAAAACAAACATATTTACTCGTGGGTAGTATATGTTTTTCTGTGTACGAATAGACGAATTTCAAATCTCACGTTCGTTTTTTCATATATGCTCTTTATATTCTAAATCACTTAATTATTTAACAAATAAATGTTTATTAATTTAACTTTCGCCGTAAAACAAATTATGTTTGTTTCAATTTATTGGTGGGACGGATTACAATTTTGTGCACAGCATCACTTCCGTCCCACTTTCAAAAATTCTACATATATGTTGATATGAAATATGCTTATAAATACACTTATATTTCCATTAGATGTATATACTTATTCGTATATTTTTGAATACGAGAAATTATTTATGTCCAACTCCATCTAGCTAGAGTTTGTGAAAGTTGATATAATAGTATATGTAATATCTATATGTAATATTTATCTCAATATGTGTGCGCATGCGTATATGTGTATATACGCTAAATCGTTGTCACAGATGTACATTTTTTTTACCGTTTCGAACGAGATACCTGCCTCAGGTACAATGACTCTTCATTTTGAGAATTTGATAAAATTACTTTTGCTGAAATCGCAAGGTTCAAACGGTGTGCAAATACCGGGTGTGCATTTGTAAAAAAAAAAGTGCTTTTCGATAATTCGACGTTTGAGGCCCGAATAATCGACGCTCCACAATATCGTAGCGCCATTAATGGCCTACTGGTGATCAGTGCTTCTTTCCTAAAGCCACTTTATATCCGCGGCTGTAAAACGCTTATACGATCCGCCGTAAAAGATCGAAACGCATATATTACGTGAACGGGGTGTATCGTATACATCGCGATATACACAAAACATCCACGATCGGTGGAGACCGGCGGGATCGCCGGGACGTCGTTTTTACGATCAAACCCTATAACTACCATCCGATGGAATTATTTGAATTTCCCAACGTTTCAAGATATTAAAAGCCCCGGTTGGAATAACGTGGCGGCCGTATTAATCATTCGTTCGCGTCAAATCTGTTGAAGCCGAAACGCGCATATCCAAGTTACACGGATCGATTTGCGATTTATCGGCGCCGATATTCGCATCATTTCGGCATTAGTAGAGATAATCGAGGCGAATCAATTGTATTTTCGGGGGATTAACAGCGATCACGCGTCTCCCCGTATTTTTCCGCGTATTTTACATGGCGGAAGGAGACGCGGATAAGCGTACTTTATTTTCCGTCGTAATGTTACAATATGTTTTCATCTTTTCTTTTATCCTGCTATATATACAATTCCTCTGACAAATCTACGTCGAAGCTCATAATACAAAATTAATAACTGACGGCAGGTGTACATCCGTGTTAGGTTCCATTTACAGAATCCCAATACATAAATGAAGAACGTCATAATTGACGTTAACTGTCTGAGAAACAGCTTTAACGGTGTCACCGTTCGCTTTCACGGCGAACGGAAAAGTCATTCTATCGTGGGAGAGGGTTCTTCAATTTCGCCATGAATAGGTACGGGTGAAATCTATGCCGCTGGCTCTCAGCTTCCGTGTGCCGTATAGTCGCAACCCGTTTTCGTTCGCTTCGCGCAACGCCCGACGTGCTCCGCGCTGCATCGGAGAGTTAGGTGTAAAAGCGTGACTTCCAGCAGTGTGCGTGTCGCCACCGGCCACCAGATACCCTGTGAATGGACCTATATAACGCTCGGATGCTTTCTCCGTACGCTCACGATGACTGATAGACCGAGGAAGGACACTGACTTAAGCCTGTTTGTCGGCCCTTACCAGCCCCGGAGCAGCAGCTGTATCCCCTTCCCCCCCCTCCCCTTCCCGTCGTTCTCGTCCGGGGCACCGGATCCTTTCATGGCCCCCAACAAAAGCGGCTGTCGTATTTGGACAGCATTAGCGTTAAATTTGGTCAATGAAATGGTTTAACAGGACACTGCCGTAGAATATGGTGCTAGGGAGAATCTATACCTTTGATTCGAGAGAATTTCTCGTCGCGGATACGCGACTGACACGATTGTGTTGTAACAATCGAAAAGTGAAGCGTGATGGTGTGACTCCTTTAGCTCTATATAAAATACGATTAAATTCAATTCTATGACGTTATATTTAACTACGTTAACACGAAGAAAAATTCGCAGGGATTGTCTCCTTTCAAAAAAGGAAAATCTATGCCGTTGTCTATTACTGCAAAGCAAGAAAACGAAGCGCAATGGTCACTTTTTTTTAGCTCTATCTAAAATATAATTGAATTTAATTATAAAACATATTTAATTATGTTAACGTGAAGAAAAATTTGTAGCAATTGTCTCTTTTTAAAGAAAGAGGATCTTGGTACGCCATCGTTTATTACTGCGAAACGCAAGTGTAACGATGACTCCGTCAGCGAGACCGGTGAAAGTAAGCTATTAATCATGTATGCAACCGTAGACTTCCGGCTCGCTATGAGCATAAGAATAAACGGTTCATACGAGAAGTATAATGCGCGCTTCGCCTCCGACTAATTAAGAGCTCGTTCTTCGCCACTGCATGTATTCGGTTATTTCAATTAGCTACTTTTTCTCAACTGTAATATCGCATCGGTTACAAAAGAGATTTCTGAAACGCTTCGATGAATCAAATGAGTAACTGTGACACTCATTAAATTAACGATGTCAGAGGATTGTTTTAATAGCATAAATTTGATGCGCATGCTAATTAAAGCGCTCTAAAAGTAACAAATTCATTTTGGATTTTATTTAATTCTAATTTTATCTTAATTTCGTAATTTCAAAAATTTTCCCTTGATTAGATGAGATATATAATTAACGTAGATTTTCAAGCAAAAAATATTTTAAATTTTGTACAGTGTGCATTAATGCTGTTTGCTTGTGACATAATTTTTCTTTTCTAAACAAAATTATATGAACGTACTCTCGTCTAAAGTAAAGGATATCACGATTAAAATATGTTAGTGCTAAAAATAAAAGTTCGTGAAAATAGTTATGTCATATCGAAACAAAATTTGCGCGATATGAAAGTCACTTTGTTTTCAAACATAACATTATGATCCTAGAATCATGTAGCATAGCAAATTCGCGATAGTATATTTAAATGGAAGGAGTAATTGGAGTTATCTGATGGTCGTGACGCTATCGTATCGCCACGTTTTACTGTTATTACCGAGCATTGTCTACGTATCGGGAAAGAGGGGACGGACACGGCAGGCCTCCGCGACACTTAAAAACAAAATTCACGCCGTTAAATCGAGCTGTACGATCGCTATCTACCCGTCCGACAGCAAATCTCGCACCCGCCGCAACATCCCTTCCGACATGGCGGGGAGAACATTTGAATTCTCCTCTCTGCCGCTGCCTCTCTCACTTTCTATCTCACGCCGCTGTTTATATCGCGGATTTCTGACAAGGGTGCCAGGACACCCGTCTCGAGCAAATTATCCTAAACAAATTCGCCATTGCCTGTTACGCGCAAATTTAATTCGCGCGTGTATACTGCTATTGAGTTTGATGGAAGATACAAGATACAAGAGATTGATAGGAGATTAGGACGCGCTCTTTATTAATGACGTTAAAAATTGTCATTAATCACTGAATAATTATCATAATTTAATTGTGAAATATTTCCAGTACGGCTTTCAATCCTGAAAATAAACTCTGAGCTCATTGCTAGAAATTATTTTTATGATAGAAAATGTCACGTCATTTTTTTTCTCTATGGTTTTTTTCTCTTTCTCTTCTCGGAAGTATTTTAGGAAATGAATTTGATTTTGCCAAGTACGATTGTCGTATTAACTTTTGAAGTATTAACGTCAGCAGAATAAACACGGTCTCTAGTTTATTTAAAAACTTACACATAGAAAGTGTATAATATACCCTTTTACATGGGAATTCAATTATTACGGGTGGGCAATCATTCATCGGCACCCTCCCTAACCGAGACGTGGATTTGCCACGACGCTGCCGCGCTGTTATTATTATTTATCCAGTTTATTAATTCCTTAATTCCTTAGCGCGGCGCGGCCATCCCGGCGGACGCGGCGGCGGACGCGCCGTGGAATAAAGACGGGGCCCTAATGCATCAATGTCATCGCGAGCAACATTGTTCCCGACGCAACGACTCGCGCGCCTAACGACGTATTTATGACGTCACTTTGCGGCTTAAATAATAACCAGTCGGTGATGGATGGCCGCGGTGCGGTGCGGCGTGGTGCGGCGCGGCGCGATGTGGCGCGGTGGCCGCGTAGAAAACCGACATCATTATTGTGATCGGGGGAACGGGGGGGATGAAGGGCCCAACTATGGTGAAGTTTCCACGGCGGATTCCTCGCGAGCGGGCGCACAATGCGTTGCACGGCGAACAGATGCAGCTAATCTCTCCGTATTAGCGAGAGCTCGATCACGTCGATCTCGCCTGCCGGCCGCGCTTGTCCTACGTCCTTCTGGTAGCCCGCAGGACACGCCTCTGATCGGTGCCCGTCCTGTACAGGGTGTCCTAGACCTAGCGAATACATATCGGCTACGATTTGATCAAACTGCAATCGCGTTTTTTTTTCTACATTTCCCGCATAACGGAAAGGGACGCCAATCACTTTTAAATTACAAGCGCTATCTCTGTGCGAAATATTTCTTAACACAAAGATATTTTAATATTTACTATCACTGTTCAGATTAAAGTAGAGACAGCTAATCTTCATTTAATATTATTCCTCTTTTAATTAATTGATTTAATACCTCTGCTTTAATGATCGTTACAAACGAGGAGAGATAATCTTTGCATTTTTACAACGTGGCTCTCCAAAGTCCGGATAAATTATGGAACACCTGTTTATACGTATATATACGCGCACCATATTCTTATTAACCCCAAACCGACGAACCCGTACGCGTCGGAAGCAACCCCTCCGCAAGCTACTACAAAATATGATGTACACTCGAGAAATCTAACGACGGGGCCTTCTGGGCGGGACCCCGGGGCAAAATAGTCGGCCGCAGGTTCATTACGATCTCGACAAATCGTGTATATATATGCCGGGAGCCCGGGAATTCCCGTATGATTTATAGCGCGTTCTCGGCCAAGAAGAGCGGAGTGTCGAATAATCTGGTCCGCGGCGGATCGACCGAGCGCCAGGACCGTGAAGAGATAGAGGAGGAAATGCGATTCTCTCGCGCATTGACTCTCCATGACCGGGGGGACCGGGAGGAAGGGGCGGGCCCGCTCTTTCTCTCTCTCTCTCTCTCTCTTTTTCGCCACATCCTGCCTGTGCGCGCCTTTTCTCGGGGGGCCCCGGACAAAGTGGCACCGGAAAGTGCGCTGCCACTTTTTCGGTCACGGCGCGCGGTATAGAAACGCGTCTCACGCGAACGAAATCCAGGCACAATGGTCCAAAAGCGTCAAATTAGGCGGCGCAGGTCAACTGCATGGGCGTCCCGTCCCTTCGTCGGTTCGTGACTTTCGGCTGAACTTTCGGCGGGGCGGCCCGTAACGACGACGACGGCGGCGGCGGCGGCGGCTCTCTATCTCGCGCGGCGCGGGGCCCAAAAGCCAGGGGTCCTACCCCCGTCCGGATATAGGGTTGCCCTTATAATACCATAATACAAATAAGCAGTCAGTCAGTCGGAGTCAGTCGCTGCTATGCGCCCCGGCCACGTATTGCCGCGTCGGTCTATTATAGTTCTTGATCTCCGGCCATTATGCGTTCTGCCTTTCTATGCTGTCCCCTTCTCCTCCGCCTTCTCTCCTCCTGCGGACCCCCATGCCTCTCCTGAATCGCGTTGCAAAGTCACTCGCAGCTATCCTACTACGGCGTGCCGTGCCATGGTGGCAGTCGTTCCCTGCCTCTTTTCATCCCTCACGTAAATGTACATAGATGTACGGGGTGTCTTGTATATTCTTCTGATATCTAAATGATATTTCTCTGACGTGTTTGTAGATTTTTCTTTGGAGAAAAGATTTGAAAAAAGTCATGTTATCTGTCGAAATTTTTCGATGATATTTTTATAAATCTTAAAGTTTTATCGGAAGTTTATGTAATTGATTCTATATCTATTCTTGTTGTAATCAATTCTATGTGTTAATTATTTTTATTGTTTTTTTAAATTTTATTCATTAATTATTTGTTTACCTGAAATTTAATCGTTGATCATTTATTTAAAAATTATTTTTTCGATATTCTAAATAAAATTCTAGATACACTGTAGTCAAAGAATCTGTTTCTGTCCTTAAAATTTAATATGGGATGAATGGAACACCCGATATATTCACGTAAACGAGCGCTGCGCACACATGCAAGGAATTCTCTTTGTGTGAACAGCCTGCAGAGTCCCTTCGCTGCGCTTTCGGATCATCGTCGGTGGTTTCGCATTGATGTTCCTGCTCGAGAGCATCGCGAGCAGTACTGCGACATGTTTAAAGGCCCCTGGTTGTTTCTTCAACACCCCGGTTCTCACGTTGTCTTTGTAATAGCGATCCGAAAGATTTCTCTGCGTTGGGTATCATTGAGAGATTATTAGCTTTTCCTTTATTTCGTCAAATAGTCTAATATTCAGAGTACTTACGTTATACACAGATAATTTATCTAAAGATTTATCTGGAAATGTTTACTAACAATAAGCAATATATTCTTAAACTATTGTTAGATTTTAAATGTACAGAATTTTCGACCAAACATGTAATTGGATGTTAAAGAAGTTCTGAAAAATTAGGCTAACAATATAACAGATTTTATTCTCTTGTTAATTTTAAAACGTTTTTGTAAGTTGACATTATTCTGGTGGTAGTTGTAACCGCTAGTCTTGCAACCGCTCATTGGAGAGAACGCGACAATGTCTACAGAGTGTCGCGGTTGTTGGCGGTAATTAGCGTGCTACGAAGTTTACGGATCGGAAATCGAAGCTCGTGGCTGTTTAGTTCGCTCACTTGCTCGTGCGGATGAAATTAAATGAAAATTCATGCCTTAAAGTTTATAATGGAATCTACCTTTTCGCCTTTTTTAACGAGAAACTTTACAAGCCGCGGCTGCTCGACACGGTAATGCCGGCGGAAACTTATTTAAAACTCCCCGTATTTCGATACGCCCTTCCTCTAATATCCTCAAGTACACGCGTGACATGGCGTTAACTTGGGTCTCACTTTTTGCGTAATAGCTTGTAGCAAGGTTGTAGGTATCGCACACTTTTTCTCGATTGCAAATTCTTTGATAAATTCGAACCGATTTTTTTTAGTGAAAATTCGAATAGGCGAGTTATTCTTTTATTTTAAGACTTAAATTGAAAATTATGTTGTACGTTAATGAGAAATAGAATATGTTTTGAGAATTGTGAGAACTGAATATTTGATCAAATATCATGTTTATTATGTAGTATAGATTAGAGATGTAACGCTTAAATTAATAATAATTATTAAAATATTTCTTAAAAATGGACAATTGCATTTATTTTGCATGAGAAATAGGATAAAGAGTCTTCACCAACAATCTTTCATCACGCAACTCATGGCGCAAAACCTCCAATTTCTGCGATACATTAGCCTCGCGGCGCAAAATGCATCTACTTACGTAGGAGACGCACCCCTTTCCCATCCCTTTTGTCGTGACAGACAGGGATAGAGACGGGGTAGGCAGAGATCTATCGGAGAATTAGTGAGATCTACAAGTTGCACCCCCCGCAAGTGAGATAGATAGATAGATAGGTAGAGAGAGAGAGAGAGAGAGAGAGAGAGAGAGAAAGAGAGAGAATGTACGTGGGGGCGGACTTAGACTACCGGGCTCCGAGTGCGGATTTTCCCCCATCTTCGCCCCGGTTTCACGGACGCTCCCTTCGCCTCCCCCGCTGGGAGCCCTCCCTCTCGCCACTCAACCCCCCGATACCCTTGTTTCGCTCTCGCCGATTTAATCCGGGATTCAGCACTCAATTTGGTGCGTTACACGGCGGTTTGTATGCCCCGGCTCGCCTTACCCGCTACATCCGCTACACACACCCTCTCTCATCCTCTTCTCTCTTTCTCCGCCACCCTCTCTCGCACGTATTACCTACCTACCCTCCGCACACACGTACACGGTAACCCGCCCATATCCCGGATCGCCTCGTCTCTTGTTTCCACCCCGCTCACCCTCTTTCTCTCGCGAACGGAGACCACTGTACGCCGCTTACTCTCTTTTACTCCATCCTTTCCGTTCTCTCGCCATCTCTCTCGCTCTCGCCATTCTCCGTTCTCTCGATTCTCTCCTCGCTATCCTCTCTATCTCGCCTTCTCTCCCTTTTTCTCTCTTTATCCTACGTCAGCGTCTCTATTTCTCCATCTTTCTCTTTTCCCCTTAGTCGCCTCTCTATCCCCGAGAGCAACTACCCCCGCTTCAAGCCCTCCTCTCATCCCTCTCACGCTGTCCCGAGAGGGAACACTTGCCGACGCTCCTGATGTTTCCACTGTCCGTCTCCCCCTCCCGCTCCCTGCCGCCACCGACGCAAACGGCGTCGTCACCACCACCGACGTCGCTCTCCCATCCCCTTCTTCAGCGACGCTACTTGGATCCGACCTACGTTTTTCATCCCCCTACCCTTCCCTTCAAGTAGGAACGCAAGCGAAGGCGTCGTCGACGTCGTCGTCGTCGTCGTCGTCGTCGTCGTCGTCCCCTCGTTCGCATTTAAATTAGATTAGATAAGTTAATCAATGCGGTATTCAAAGTAAAACCCGGGATTTTGTGTCGGCCGGCATGAGCGAACTGGCGGATCGGGAGAAGAGGGAGGTAGGAATTATTGGCAGTTAGAAGCATGATCGCTCGATCTCGCGTGGGGTCCAGAGGAAGGAAGACAGCATAGAAACAAACGGGAGTCGACCGATACACGCCGATTTACTTTTCCGCGTATCGCACCGAGAGGGGCTGGGGAATCTCCGGCGCGCATTCGTCACGCTCGCTTATCGAAGTTTATAGCGAGCGATCGAGTCTCGTCGCGACGATGACGAGGATGATTCTCGTGGTTGAATTCATCGCGTTCTTTCAGAGATGATCCGCTGGATCTCGAGGATATTATCAGTCGTTGTTGTGACCGTAATTTTGGGGGATGTTGCGGTTATTAGATGTTTGATCGGCCGGATAATTAGGACAAAGAAATAATGCACGTTTATTCGGCGTATATGTATTAGGGTGCAAGGAAACAAGGGCGTTATCGCGACATTATAACATAATAAAGTTTTAATTACTTGTTGGTAGCAGAAAAGGTTTGGTTTTCTTGTCACGCAGTATATGTATACTTACATGTGCTTTGCAATTAAATAAACTCAGATAACATTTCTAATTATTAGATAATAGATAAAGATATGAGACGATGAAAAATTCTGATTACTGTGCTATCGAACGTTTAATTTATAAGAATTTATAAGAATTTAGATGCATAAAAGTGAAGACTTATAGCGAACGAGGTTGGAATACGATCGGAATTTTTGATAAAGCTGGAAAGAAATCCGATTCATTTGGCCGGTTGCCCTAACGCGACGCCCCTTTTAATCACCAAGAAATGTCTACTAAAAGCACTGGAGGCCACTCGAAAACATCGGACGACCCGCAACTTTAATCTTTCCCCGCTGTTAGTGCTCTACGAGTGTCTGGATGTTCGTTCCGTTTAAAAGTCATATTTGTTTCATAAAGGCAACGCGCCACGGGTGAAAACCGCACGCCGCCACCCCGATTTACGCATACATTTTCCGAGATGAGGGCGGGACTCCCCTAGCCAGAATTTCTTATGTGCGTGTGTTTGCCGCGGACTTACAGCGAATAATGCGAGTTATTCTTGTATCGTCAATCTTGCATTGTAACTAATCTCCGACTTAAAATTTGATAAAGATAATAGTCTTTTTCAGTTCAATTTGGTAAGATTCTGTGAAAAATAATTATAAATTAATTATATAATTTGATTAGGTTTTTTTAAGTTTTATTGCAATTTATGTAAAATTTTATAGAAGTTATTTAATAGAAGCACGATATTTATTCTTTTTATCTAAACACCTACATTTTCTCTCTTTCTCTCTTTCTCATCTTTTGTTTAATTATAAAGTTTATAAGCAAGACCATGATTTGATTGTAGAATCGCGCTCTTCTGTTTTATCTAACTTGCGATGCAGGCTTTAAACATGATATCCATTTGATTAAACCGCAATTTAAAGTTTCTTCTATTAAAGACGTGCTTCATTATACTGTCGTAATTTTTAATCAAGGCTAACATAATATGTCATTATCAATTTTTATCTTTTAATAATATTTAAAAATATTTTTAAAATCACATTGCGATAAATTTGGTTATTTCGTTTAAAAAAGGCTTACCTTGTTTAACATTTTTTGTTTGCTTGACTTCTACAAATTAATTTCATTCAAAATATTCGCATGAATTACACGAGCAGACTCACCTACTTACGTCAAATCATGTATTTCTATAATCTGGCGAAATCTCCGAAATACATCGCTCGCGACGTAACATTGTAAGGATGTAATTATCAACGCGGATATCCGCTAATTTCCGAAATCAATTCTATTGTCAAATGGGGCGGGACGAGTAAAATCCGTGCGGGGCGCACGTGCTCGCGTCAGATCGCGTCTGCCTCTGAGAAATACCGGTGGCAGATTGCGTGAAGTTTATCCATTGCGGTGGAAGACAAATCGACGCAGGAGGAAAAGGACCCTCTTAGGTACATCGGTGGCTGACAAACTGACCAAAGCCATCCTCCCACGACCCTCTCGGCCGCCACATTATCGGAAGCCTGTGGACAGCAGGACCATTTATACTGTTAAAAGTCCGACGAGAGAGAACAGCCGCGGAGGCGGAGGGGGAGGAAACGAGACAAAGAGGGGCCGAATCGGGATGAAATCGTTCTCCATTTGGAGGCAATACGAGTGCAGTTTATCGCGCGTTCGCGCAATGGCCGGCTTCCAAATCACCAGTAGCAATATTATCCATCCTGCTTCGGCGATATTTATTTTAACGTTGGAAACTTACAAGCAACTTAAACGGGCTCTCCGGGCGCATTAAAAAATTCCTTCTCAATAGCATCTTCTTCCTTCATTTCTTTCATTTTATTCTAGCCGCAAGAAAATTTCTTACTTGCTTTAACGCCGCGCTTTACATATGTTAACATGTAAAATAGCATTGAGCTTATAATAGCAGAATATCGGCGTGAACCTATGAGGGATAAAATCAGTTTCGCGAAAGGAAAACATAATAAAGAAATTATCGAAATGTGAAAGACACGATTCAAAAATATCGTCGGTGATCTACATTGCTTCGTAGTACACGAATATGAAACCGTATCTCTTGCGTTTCGTTTGAACAATTGACGCAAATGGCCATGCAAATATAGTTAGGACCATTATAAAATAACTTAACAAGGCCGTAAGTGCCATGGGCGATTCGCTCGAGATAATCAGCGAACAGAATGTATCCCAGCCAGTCCGCTTTAACCCGGCGGCAATATGGCTGAACGAAATGGAGTGGAATGCCTGCCTGGGTGCCGGATGGAGTGAGTACGGTCGGTCGTAGTAGTTGGTGGGCTATAATAACGTATAAAGTAATTAAGGACATCGGGCGGCAACGGCGGCGGCGGCGGCGGTAGCAGCGGCGGTGGCGGAGGACGACAGCAGAGGACGACGAGGATCCCGGGACAGGGGGAGGGCAGGCAGGCAGGCAGGCAGGAAAACGGACAGGTTAGGGAATGCGACATTTACATAGTAATTAAATCGCGGGAGCAAGTGGGACCGTTGGGGGAGATACCGGTGCTCGAGCAATTACAGACGCATTAGATTGCGGTAAGCACTTGTTTATGGCCCGCCCTGCCTCTCCGCTCTCTTCGCTCTCCGCACTCGATTCTGTTCGGCCGTCCTATTGTCTAAAGCTGTTCTGTCTCTCTCTTTTTCGTCCTCTACCTCCTTCCCTTCTCTCGCTTTCCTTTTTTTTTAAGCTACCCGCCACCGCGCGATGCACTAGTTTTACACTTTATAGCGGAAACGCGCCCCGCTTCTTTTTCAAGTATTAAACTGAACGTGGATTTCCGGGGAGTAAAGAAGAACTTTGAGCATCAGAATGGATTGCATCATGAGATTAGGAGTCATTGTAAATTGCTAATGCAATTTTGCTCTGCAAAACTATTTACAAGTTTATTGGTCTTATATTTAGATAATAATTTGCAACTATTTTTTCTAATTTAGATAATGATTGCAGTTTTATATTCTTTACTGATTTTCTTTAATATCTTCTTTAATATTCTTTATTAACAATGTGTTATCATATAAATAAATGCATATAGAGAGAAGTGATTAATATAATTTTTACTTCATAACGAAATAATATTTATCGCAATAATGAAATAATATTCTTTATTTCGTTGAAAGATAATGACATTATTTTTTAAATAAATCATTATAACCTTTATAGAATTAGATTGCGTCAAAAAGCGCTACTCTATCGTTATCTTATTTTATTCTTTTTCAACGTTCATTAATCGTTGCGTTTAAGCGGCTTTACTCTCGACAGTCTCTGTCGGGAGAGTACATACTGATTCATACTGATACCTACTGATGTACGCACGTGTTAATTCACCGTCCCATGATGGCCGACACGGTCACTCGCTCTATCCCCTAAACGCACCCACCCGGATGCTAGCTTATGCTCTCCTTAATCCTGTGTCCTCGGATCAAATCGTTTGATCCTGGTTTGGTCACGGATCACTCCCCTCTCCCTCGTGTCGTTTAAGATTCAGATTTCGCCGCGGAATCAAATTTGGTTTCAAATCCCGGCTTACTTTGAGTAGGAATATCATTTGAATCCGAAAGTATCACCCCGAAACCTGTTCTCGTTATGCTATGGCAATAGAGTTCGACGAAAATGAGAATAATTTCTGCAACAAAAAAAAATTGTTTGATAATCCCAAATAATAATATAAGTAAATAATTGCAATAATGTCCAATATTTGAGAAATATGATTTGTTAAGTTATTATCGTTTGAAAAGACGTGTCTAATTAGATATTTAATATTTATGGAAAAATTAAGATTTAGAATATATCAGATAGAAAAAGATTTTAGCAATTTTTCATAAGAAAGAAAATAATTGTTTTCGAGAACATATCTCTTGCAACTTTTCTCTATTAACCCTTCAATAATATTCTTCCCTCTCGAATCACGAAATTGTTCTCTCCTCCACCCCTTCTCGTTTTGACATTATCGATGTACAATGCGAAGTGGCGCTTAATATAAAAGCACGTCGGGCGATCCCCGAATTATTAATTATAATGAACAACAATCGAGTGACGCCAGGCCGCGGCCGGCGGGCCGCATTTATCTTAATGACGTCACGGCGTGATGCACGAGCGGTTGAAATGTTAAGTAACGATATTAATAAATAGTGGAGTCCATGCGTGCAACGCGCGCGGCGCAATTGGGGGGCCGCGGGGGCGCAACCCTTCGCAGCCGCGAATCCGGGAGCGGCGGAACCACGCGTTCACGCACGCGCGCGCGCGCGTGCGTGCTTATGCTCGTATGAGTGCACCCCCCGGGCGAGAGAGAGGGTGCCGTGAATTATGAGCGCTCTGTGATATCGATGCATCAATTTGACTAAACGAAGGATTAATTTAATAACAAGTCAGCGGATGAGTCGTCGGATGATGTATAGAAGGGGGGGATGGAAGAGACTTGTTTCGAGAGGGGACAGGGGATGTATGGACCCACGATGTGTTCTTTGTACCGCCCACTTATGGTGTTGCTTGATACTCTGTAAACATGATGGAGAAGAGAGAAAGAGAAAGAGTGAGACAAGTGGGGGAGGGAGGAAAACGCGGGTGCTCATATGGCGAGATTCCACGCCCTTCCCCTCCAGGTCTGCAATGAGATTTTTGACATTCTATTCAGGATTTGTGATTTAGTGTCATAATACGGAATGTAAAGTTAGTCCAATATGTTATTTTAATATGAACACATTCGAAATACATTAGAGTTACGAGTTATCTATTGACAGAAAAGAGATTTCGAAATTCTGATAAAACGGTGTTTTTCTATAACTTAAAAGGAAATAAAAAGACTAACAATTTATGTTTGGGCGTGCAAAATGTTTCAGATATGTCGAAAAAGCTTCAGATATTTCGGCGATTTTGGGATTTGAAATATCTGCTCACAAAATATTATTTTACTCATTTTTAAATATTATGATTATTTATTTATATTAAAATCTTTTTTCTTTACAAGCGACGTTGATTGATCTTATAGATATTTATATAATTTGTGCTTATCATAAATCGCACACACAGAGCAAAGGTTAATACTTTTATCTTTTTTATGAAGACAAAAACTGTCTTTATCGAGGCAGACAGGATACGAGACGATAGTATGCAATGAAAAACCCTCGGAGCTCTTCTTCTCTAATAATACAAGGAATCGAGCGCTCGTGCAATCCACTCTGAAACGTTTCGCCAATACGCGGAACAGCGGGTGGCGCAGAAGTAGCGACAGCAGCAGCAGCAGCAGCACGAGAGGGAGGGTTGGAAATCACTTTCATCGCGACGTAATGTTACTAAGCGACAACTTCTCTCGCACCCTCTATCTGTCATGCCAATTAACCAGCCCTCTCTCCAGCCGTCGTCTCTTACGGGCCTCTCTCTCTCAGTCTCTCTTTCTCCTTCTCTCTCTCTCCAGGAGAAGCTATCGGCCGGGATTTATGCGACCCTTCAGAGCAATATATTTTTCACGATTACGATACTTCTCGGGTCAATGGATTATGTGATATTCCGAGTACGGGGCGCATCTCAAGGTGCAGCGGGAGAAACTTTTAATGAGGGGCATTAGTCGTCGAGATCCGTTCAAAATGGTGCAAAACTTGCAAGTGAGAAATACGGTTAAGAGATGCCTTTTGCATTAAAATGGAAATGCGAGACATACAGTTTGGCCAAGTATGTTAAATCGCGTATTCCTCGGAAAAATACTTGTACTCCACAATTTTTTCAACTTGTAAAAACTGTCGTAGATAGACATTGTTTCACTATTTCTTCTATTTAATCTGTTTCACTATTTCGTCTATTTAATCTGTTCTTAGATTATTAATTATTAGAAGAGACGGTCTAAATTTAACGTAGATCGTCTCGTGATAACGAATAAATTCTCTCCGGGTGAACCTTCTCATCCGTGGATAGTCTTTAAGTATCATCATGCGATCCCAGGAAAATGCAACACCACCAAGAACAATATCGAGGGTGTAGAATGACGGATTAATCGCCCAAGAATCAGCAATCTCGTCGTAGCCGCCATAAGGCGCGGGATAAAGCACACTCTCGCACCCCGACGATGACGCAGGAAAAAAAGATACAGGAAGCCATGATAGCAAAGATAAAGGAGCGAAGGGGGATAAGAGTGAGTGCCAAGAGTGAATGGAAGGAGAGAGGGAGAGGAAGAGAGAGAGAACGAGAGCGTGTCGGTGGCGTAAAAAGGCAGGAGAGCGATAGCAGGAGATCGTAAAGTAAGTCCGTGGCGTGGATGGCCACCTCGGGCTCTCCTAATGGACAATAACCGCGATATATCGCCTCATCCCGGAGGATCCCTCCCCGGCAACTGAATGACTACTTCCGTTCCTATATCGCGACTTTAAACGCAACTATAAATGCTCTGGCTCCTGTGTGGCAGCTATGCGTTATGCACCACTTCGGCGTCGTCGCTCGACAGAATTGCGTTATCGCAGGATCCGATGGAGGCATCGCCGTGAAAAGAATCGGCGGATTAAGAGAAATTCACGAAAGTGCAAGTTCTGCAAAATTATTTAATTTCTGAAATCGGGAATTCAAGAAAGTATTTTCCTTTCTATTTCTTTTTTCCTTGTTTTCCTCATTTCTTCTATTATTTTTATTTTATCTTATCAGATTATTTAGAATATAATGACGAGTCTGCTCAATTTTAATCAAAATTTATTTATTACGGGATATTTTTCATTTAATATTATCTACATATTTTTAGATTTTAGATCATATCAGCATTTTTCATAAACTTTGTTTTCTCAAATATACTTTTTTTTCTATTGGAATCTATTAATGTGAAAGCCTCGCTTTGCGGATTTTATTTCGGTATAAAACAAAATCGTGCAGAATCAGTCGCGCGCTGCGCTTCATAAATGTCGGACGGAAGACGTCGCGACGTTCACGCGCAATCGCAAACGCAACGCTGACAATGCGATCGTTTGAAATTCAGTTAAAGGGCGTCCCTTCAATTACGGGGGCGTCGGACGCCGGCGCCAGCGCCGGCCGCATCAATAAAAGATAGACACGGCACACGGAGACCGCATCTCTCGCCCGATGCTGCATTAGCAGCGCGCGTCAAATCGATTAGCGCGATTAATAACAGCAAACTGCGGCGATCTTGGGGGGACGAGCGCCCCGTTCTCTTTCATCCCCCTTGCAACGCGACGTGATTCCTAGATGATCCGTTTCCTCGGGTTTGTCATCGTTTTCTCGCTCGCATTCATATTTCTCGCGTAACTCGATGGAAACGTGGGGGGCACCGAAAAAGCGATTAAATTAATTGATCTAGAAGGACAAAATAAGTACGTATGAATATAAAAATATATAAAATACAAAATTTATAAATAAAACATCTCAAGTAAAGATACGAATATTTTGACTGTCTATAAGAAATGACATAAAATCTCAGGAATCAACATTGCACATATTATTTATTATCTAGTTAAAGAACGGGTAAAACTTAACTAGTATATTCTAATTAGTTTTCTCTTAAATGAACGGATTATTCGCGTGCAAAATTCCTAGTTTTTACTAGACCAATTATCCTTTCGGAATAAAACAATTGCATTTTTCGCTAAACAGTTATGATATTAGTTATTTATATTTCAAGCCACGATCCCGTCTCACCGCGTTTACGCTCGCGGTCTAACGATTACAGGAAATACCGCGCGTTCCGCTTTGAGAAACGAGAGGATGCGCGATATCGAACGGAGAACGGAGGATCCATCCATCGCCTTCGGCAACTGACGTACGACGAAAAAAGGCTCGTAAAAAAAGGCGAATCAATCATAAAGTTAGCCTTTTATTCCGCAAGAGAGCCGGATAGAACGGAACGCGCGCTCGCGGAACGGGGGTGGTGCGCGCGCGGCGGTCGCGGGACCGCGCGGAGGGAAGGGGCGGAATATAAAGTTACGTCACACGTTTATTTCATTCCCGTCGATCCAATAAAAGTCCCAATAATAATTTCGGATGTTTTCCGATGCAACATGTTTGATTTAGTGTCGGACATTTTGTGATCGCATATCTGCCTCGTAAATCTCGCCGCGGTGGCGCCACTGCATAAAAATATCAAACGTCGATGTGTCCCGCGTTCAACCCCAATCCCGGGCGGTAAAATATTGCCCGCGATTCCGCGCGACGGAAATAGCCTTTCATGCCCCGCCGCCTGATAATTCCAGAATTTCGCAGATTTATACCCGGGAGAGGCCATGGAAGATACGCGCCCGCGCCCGATCGCGCCCGTTATTATTAATCGCCGCGCGTAACGATAAAGTGGGACGTTTAATTTTTAAAAATGGCCCCTAACGAATATCGCCGCGCCGGCCACCGGTCCGCCGCGCCTCTCGCC
>VBVQ01001154.1:0-34764 GCA_011636635.1 Tetramorium simillimum
CCTTTCCCCCCTCCTCCCCCCGCATTGGAATGAACACAAAGCGCGCGGCAACAGTTTCCTCCCTTTCACTCTCAATACTCGTCCCCGTTCACCCATCTCCGGCAAACTCGCCGGCTCGTAAGTTCATTAATGACCGGCCCCACGTTATTTCATCGAGCGCCTTTTCCGCGATGGCAGGACAGAATTATCGTACTTCCCACCAACGTGCGGTGTAATTGGACCGTCATCGGAACTGACGTCCGTCGAACGTCCAATTGACGGCGCAGTTAATTAACCGCATTCTCCAAAAGTTTGGGACATCCGATTAGTTTTAGAGTGAACGCGCGTCTGTCGTCGTCCTTTAGACGACGCTGGTTCGGCAAGTATACCTTGCAATTTTAGAAGTGAAAAAAAAACCGATTTCCACGATCTGTACTCTTATATACAAAAAATAAACATTGAAAGAAATTTGAGGTACTATAGAGAATGAGAACTTTTCAAATTTGTTCATCGTGATGACGAATCACTTTGATAATTCTACATATTTCTCTGGATTTTTATGTTTTTGATTAATGATTTGAAAATAGATAGATCTCTTCCGGGTGAATAAAATAACATTTGCGGTTTACTGCCGACCAAGATAATCGAATGTCGACGAAATTAAAGATTTAGTTTCGAAGGAAACGAATACGGTGATTTGGAAGCCTATCAAGTTGAAGCCGAGCGGGGTGTGCACGTACCTTGGTCTTAATCAATGTAAAATTAGAAACTTTCGTGCGGCGCAACCCTTCTTGGTCATTTGAGCTGGATGATGGAGGAGCCGGGTCGAAGCGACTGATTTTCGAGGGCGGGAACGGACAGCTGGTCACGCGAGTTTTTACGAGCCGCATGCAAATGCGTGCCCCATCTACGTGATAAACTCACCCCTCTCTCAGGCCCGACCCTCCCCCATCGCACAGACGCCGCAAATTCCCATCTTGATACCGGCGTCATAAAACGCCAGACGTCTCGTCGTCGGTCGATCGGGTTGAAAAACAATTACGATCTCGCGGTTATTCACGCGACGGCGGCGGTGGCGGAATGACTTCGCATCGTTATATCGGCTGACGCGCGACAAATTGCACTGTCGCACTTCATTGTTTGACGTTTGACTCGGCGGATACGGCTATTCGTGTATTACCTCGAAGAGATTACATCGGAAATCGCTGAATCGAAACTTTCGCCGACGACGTGCTCGCCAATACTATTTCGGGTCGTCGCCGAATCTGATCAACAGTAGTATATATTCATCGCCATAAAATTATCACATGGAATCTTGTGTCCTTTTTGTCATAAACATTTAAAAAAATTATCACATCCCCTTTAATGCCTTATCCTCTCAGAATCTCGTCTTTTGGTAAGAAACTCGATTTGGGGCAATAGAGGGTCGGAACTAATTGATAAAGTACATTGCTCTCGCTTATGTCGCTTTCCTCCGGTTTGTCAAACTAATTAACTATCTCAAAGATAAAACCGTTCGTACGATATATGTCAGAGATCCCTCTGACCCTTGGATCCGTGTAACGCGATTTACGCTCCGCGCCGAGCCGGAGCCGAAGATACGGTCCGGTTGTTTATCTCCATAAAGGCGTGCTAAAAATTTTCTTCCTTTCCATGGGGAACCGGTAGGATGGAATCGCACGGTGGATGAACGGCTCATAGCGACGTGCAGGGATCAGGGATCCGGCGCGGCTAATCCAATTCGAGGCGGCGAAAGACGGGGAGGTTTATCGTAATAATCGTCCATTGTTGAGGGAGTATAATGAACGTAGTCTCATGGAGGCGACGACCGGCGTTCTCTTTCTTTCGTTGTGTCCTTCCTGCCTTACGACGGACACATAGCATCCCGGAATTCCACTTGTCGACCTCCGTTTCTCCCGATCTCCCCTCCTCCCTCCTCCTCTCCGTTCCCTCTCTCTCTCTCTCTCTCTCTGTTATTCGTCCAGCCACCGATTTAATTTTAGATAAGCTTTAAGGGATTGACTTCTCAAGGACTGTCCTCCTGTCTGCTAGCCGGAGGCAGCCAGTCGTCAAATGGGCGCTCGTCTCTCTCGTGACATCAGAAATTCAATTTGCCAGACGGCGCGACGATTTACGGAAACGGCTTGTCGCAGACGGTGGATGTCGCAGAGCGACTTTGTGCTGCCTATACTGCGCTATAAATAAAATAAAACGTAGCGTGATCGTTCGTATCGCAAGTGCGTGTAGAACGCTGTCATTTTTCGCAACGCAAATTTCGTTTTCCTAAATCGTAGATTTTGTTTTGGACAAGTCACATTTTGTCGACGAACGTTGCCCCAAATAGTTCAAGTCTGTCAAGTTGGTGTTGCAAAATGTAATCAAATGGTGTATCAATTTTGTAAAAATTCGCATTTTGAAGCGCCAATTTCATAGATTTAAATGGTTCGCGCGTATGTACATCTATAAAGCTGTTTGTTAATTCATTTAATATAAATTTTTTTAATGATTTGAAAGCTCAAAATAAATGTTCACTGAGGTGATAACACTATTGAAAATGAATATTTCGAGTAATGGATTTTGTGAGCTTTTACCCTGGTTCACCCATTCAATAAACGAATACTAACAGCGTAAATTCCATATTATTTTATCTCGAATATAAATATCTCAACAGAATATTTATTTATATTTGAGGTATATTAAATAGAACAACCTGTTGATTTTATCTCGCTATTCATGATTCCGCCATCTCCGGTATTCATGTATTCCCGATCGAACTTGATCATCACTTGCCGAACGAAACGATGCCGAAAAAGTTTAGATTGTTTCTCGTTCTACTCCGATTCGTAACAAATCGGATCTGTTCATCTGTGTAGAACAAAAAGTTATTGTGAAGCGAGAACGGAGAATAATCGCATCCGGCTAGACGATGTTTCAGCTATAACACTCAACGGCAGTTATATACGAAGCGCCGGTATGGGCAGTCGTTTTCGGTTTACAGCGGCCATCGCAATGAATCGCGGTGGAAAGGGTGAAAAACACTCGGCCGAACAAGTCCCTCGACTGTAGACGCGAATCAAGTTTGTGACGCGTGAAGGGCGGGATAAGCATTGCACTGAGGAGATAACCCCTGGGTCGAAGATCAAACGAGAAAAAAAGCTGGGAGAGAAAAACGCAAAGCTATCTTTATGTCATCATTTAGAAAGAAAAAAAAAACAAGAAGATTGAAAGACTCTGTTTATGCGATAAGAGATTTATATAAGCGCAATACTATTAATCGACACATACATGGTAAATGCATTGAGACACGATTTAATTTAATTTCGTGAAAATAAAATTATACATACCGCCAATTTTCGAAAGTTTAATGAGTTTTGATGCAACGCTTAATTGCTGTCGCATGTGCTTAATAACGAATTGAGCTGGCAATTTGGGCACATTAAAAATCCTGCTGAACGTGTAATTTCGGGCAATAAAGTGTCACCGTTGTGGAAATTCTCATAAGAATATTTCACGGAGATAGTTTACACTTGTCGGTAAATGGTGCGAAGCTACAAGCGTCGCCGCTCATCTCCAACGGGTTCGGTCACGCGTGAACACCGATTCGCTCCGTGCTAGATGTTAACCAGATCGATATCTCCCGTCGATTAATTGGCCGACGTATCGGGGTCGTCGCCGCGTCGCGTCAGAGAGAAAAAGGCGTCCGCGGCGAACGGCCGCGGCGCGGCGCCTCGGGTTATTCGGGATCTCTTCAGGAGCTGACGCTCGAGTGCACTCGTTGCATGTAACGCGTGTTCATGACGCCGCAAATGGACCGGCAGCGGATCTCGGTAACGTTCGGGCGTCGTGAACCGCGGAGACGCGGGGAACGATCGCGTTCGATTTTCCGCGCCGTTTTGTACTGTCGCGCGTTCGCGTCGTCCAGGTGGAAAATGCCTCCTTCGAAGACGATGGGAATGTCGTCGTTGTCGACAAGAATGCGACGCTCTGAGGAGCGTGGCGGTTACTGTGCGATCGGAAGCGGACGATGTTCCCACGAAGAGTAAGCGCACCGGATGTAACGGTGCTCGCGGAACAACGAGGAGATGACAGTGGCCGCGTGCCGATAAATAATCCGACCGTCATAGATAAAATTCGCGAGTATTAATTACGAGAGATATATAAGGCTTTGCAAATTTTGTTTGCACATTAAAACTGCTATTGAATTATTACACGTTATATCTCAAGTTGTAAATATAATTATTAAAATATGCACAATATATATTTATGAGATATAATGTTGGAATGATAATTCCGGCATTTTACGGCATTTTTACATTCTATTCGAGAGAATTCGCCGTAGCGGCAGATAATTCTTATATGAAAGAAGAAAAAACTACAGCAATGCCGAGTGAATGGGACTGGAGGGTGAATCGGGAATTGATTGAAAAAACTCACTCGCTAACTTTGTTCCCGTTCACTTCAACTTACTTTCCTATTCGATCACTATACTTTCCCCAGAGCGCGAACTTTTACCTTCCTACACATTATGATAACGCTGAGTGAGTATTTCACTCAACGTTATCATAATGTGTATTCAACCGCGGTCGTCGTATAATCACCATGGAACATTTACCGTATTTAAAATTTCAGCTAACAAAATCATCCGCGGAAAAAGTTCTTTCAGTCTAAACGATCTTGATTAAAGTGCAACGTTCAATTAATACCGCCGGTGAGGCCGTTGAAGCTTTATTGAACGACAGGATTAAGGAAGTAATAATGTCAGGCTGAACGTCATTCCCTCATTGGAGCTAGCGTTAATGACGTCGAGGGTGAGGCAGCAATTAAAATGTTACTAGCAAGACGTCGGTCACTCTCTTCTTTCTTCGTGGCAGATCGCGGTCTGACGTACCTCTCGTGCCTCCCGTTTCGTCGTGGCAACCGCACGTACTGCGAGAATTCGTAATTACAGGCTTATCAACGACTTTAGAAAATTCCGCGAATTAATGAGTGCACGTCTCAAGAGGCGCTCTCGCACCGCCGTCATCCTCGTGATCGTCGCCTCTCGACTCCGTCCCGACCCTTTTTACCCTACCCCGAGCTCTACCCAGCCTAGACGAGGTACTTCCCCAACCTCGACCGTGGCCACCCTTCTTCCGCCGTGTCGCAACGAGAGAGCTGCGTCAGCTGCGCGATTGTGTGATTCGTCCTCGACGTCGTCGACGCGTCGCTCGGGGGAATTAGGCGTATTTTAACGGCGTATAAGTGAGACCGGAGGGTGAATAGAATTAACATTAGAAACTGGTATGCCGGAAGTAATATAATTATTTATGAGGTATATAAATGTAATTGCTCTCCACTGGCGAAAAATATCCGATTAGAACCGGGTTAATTAGACGTAAGATAATAACGGATCAATAAAATAAAAAAAAATAAAAATTAAATTGAGACTAGAAATTGCCGTTACAAACACGAATGTGTTGAAAAAGTATAATAAATACAAATATTTGTCAAATATGTAAAATAATTTTACTTTTTAATGACGAATAAAGTCTTAGAAAGCCGAAGTAAATTGGATATACAGCTACACGAATAAATGTAACCAGGTGGTAACTTAAGTTAAAGTTAAAATCCTACTACGACGAAGGCATAATAAATTTACATAAAAAATTGCTTCTTGACGACTTAGGAAGTCGGCGGAAATAAATTGAAACGAGTGGCAGTAAATTAGCGAGCGAGTCTTTAATTTAAAATCCGATTCGTTTTACATTTCCGTCCGTCGTTGTTATAATAACCAACTTCTCCCCTCGTGCTTTTTTATAATATATAAAAAAAATGAAACTCGTAATGAGCTGCAACTATATATGATTCAAAAAGTTCGAAATTGATAAAGTATGATTGAGCGGCATAGTCTTATACGATATACTTGGCACAATCGTGGAGGTCGATTTACATTTACATTCCCGAACGATTTTATATAGGTGAAGCAGAGGATGATCTCTTTTCTTCCACCTAATTTCATCCCTTAAAAACTAACTCGCCCTTTTCGATTTGTCCTTCCTATCGCAAATCCCTTTTATAAAATACTACAAGAAGACAATGCCTAATGACGTAGAAAATTAAGGATTCGTATAATCAACGTATGAATTTAAATAACTAGCGTCTGTTCTATTTATAGACGTCTCCAATGCGTTTTAATTATGTTACCCAATAATGCATTGGAAATAAATTCTCTCTAAAGCAAAGATTAAATTAGAAGAGATCAGATAAAGATTTTTATATTTTTCACAATTCTCGAGTTACGCAAAATAGAATTTGCATGCATAATTGACCGTTATCGTAGACAATTTCGTTATAATTACTGACAGTTTTATGAAAAGAGTCCTCAAACTTGTCTATAAATCTCACGTCACCTTGATGTCTATACTCTCATGTTTTAATTTCCCATGACGAATGTCGCACGTGACAATCTCTTCCGCACGCGCGACGCAAGAAAGATCTGGCTCATTGTTCCTAATGACAATGCACATGATTATGCGTCGCGGCGAGGCGAGCGACTCTTTCCCGGAATCGTCTGACGATGATAGCATGATTTGTCGCTGCATACCGCGAACATAGTCAGAGCAGCATCGCCACCGAACTGTGTCGCGGCTGTAAGACGTTCCCACGGCGCCAAGCTCGATTTTTCGCCGGTCCCGCTAATTGCCTGTCCGCCGTGTGATTTACAAACAGCAGTAAACACGAACCCGCTTGACAGACGGCCGACAAGACAAGCCTATCGAGGATAATATTCTAGCCTGAAGGAGGACTCTCCGGGATGACCTGCACGTTCGCAACACTTTGCCACCGAGGTAACGAAAAATATCGTTGGCTCTTGCGCTACCCAATGGGATTATCCCAGGGCAGCTTTCCCACCAGATTCTGACAACTGAATTTTCCGTCAACGTTACCGTCTCGCGTGTTTTACGTTCGCGTATGTCGTATCGATATGCGGGACGATAACGAGGATTACTTATCTAAAATTAATACACGACGGAAAGAAAGTTTTGCACTAGAATAATCTTCTTACTTTCTATTCCAATTTTTATTTCACTTTCAAATCAAGCGTTTAACAATTTTAATTACCTCGTCGAGTATTGCTTCGACGTATATATACATCCTAATGTTTACCAATAAAAAAAAAAGAATTATTTAAATCTAAAATTCAAATATTTAAGAAGCGATAAATTTACTCCAGAGCAACTTTCCATTGCGTTTTAATTGAGATAAAGAAACGGGAACGCGTACATCTTACTTCCTCAAAGTTTCATCAAGGTAAAAGGGAGCTGAAGGGTGCTCGAAATGTCTCGAGAAAGGTCGCGGAGAAACGCGGCAGCGGTTTCGCTGAAAGAATGTCCATTTTTCTATATCGGCGCGCTGCACGTGCCTCATTTTCATGGTTCAGGTAGCGCAGGTGGGCGCACACGCCTGCGTGTGCCGTAAAGAAAGGGAATCCGCGGCGCGGCACGTTGCACTCTTGACCTTTCGAGAGTCTTGTGCAACCGAAACCGCGGGGCGTCGCGTGCGGCGCGGCGGTCGCAGTCGAGAGGAAAGGGAGACACGGGGAGGGTGGGGCGCGACATTTCAGCGATACTCCGGGGTTACGAACACCCTCAGCGATGCATCACTCGCGATGCCGCTCGCTCGGGATGTCTCTCTCTCTCTTTCTCTCCTCTCTCCTCTCGCCACTCCTTGCTTCACGACCAAAGACCGAAAGACGAAGACCTCCCGAAGAGATGAAAGATTCTTCGTTGCGAATTTCTTCTGTGTCGCTCATTGAACGGAATCGGAGGCTGATTTCCTCGAAAAATTCCGGCAGTTAATTGAAAGGGAAAAAAGATAAATTATTGCACGGCGAGCGCGTTCAAAGTGATTAATTTATATCAATTCGAACGTAGTGCAGCCGTAACGATGAAAGCAAGGTCATTATTATTGCTTTCGCTCTAAGAGTGGCGAAGGAGGAAATGTGTGAACATCATTAGCACGTTTTGCCTAAGGTTGTCGTTATTAATAGCTGATATTTTTTTAGCAGCTAACATTTCAACTCAGATGTTGATGCTCGGTTTAAGATGCGATCGTGACGCAGGAAGTATCTTAGATAAGATAAGCGAGATTTACTTTATACAAGTGCTACGACTTTCTCCAGCTACTTCGGATCATATCGCCACGATGTGAAGAACATGTCGGTCGCGAGAATTTTTTTCCTCTTTTTTATAGTTTAAAGAGCGTCGGTCACATCTTGAACGGGAAAGTGGTCGCTGCTCTTAATATTGAACGCGTCCTATTGCTCGTTAGCGTAGATCTTGTAAGCTGGTTTCCCTTACAGTAATTCCTCCTATCCCTTTCTAATTTTGTGTTCTTCTCTTTCCTCTCTCCTCACTAAGCTGAGATTAACCAAAACGGAATGATGTCGTGGCAAAACGCCGACCGCTTTCATCCGCGACGAGACCGCGTTCCTCGTTATCCAAACTGATATCGAGACCGCGTAAAATGATAGCACTTTGATTGTCGATAGGAAAATGATGAAAAGATATTTAAGAGAACAATCCGTTCGCAGCAACGCACTAATGTATACTCATTACAATCGTAATTAGGAATGAAATTTTCGTTTTAATATACACTGAGAGAAAAATATAGTTACTTTTGGCCTCAACCATAATTTTATAATATTTCTAACAATAATTATGATTAACATAATGATGGATATAGTTAAGTTAAACATATTTCGTATTAGAAATACCATAAAATTATGGCTGAGGCCAAAAGTAACTATATTTTTCTCTCAGTGTAGCAGTACACTAAATACGCATCCAATATTTCGGTACGTTAAAACGGAAGCAGAGTCAATAGTCATATTTTCGTATCTTTTTCTTCTCTCATTCCTTCTTAAAATTTTTTGCCCCCACGGCTGATTGATTTCATACACGGCGCTCGATTTATCGCTCGATGGAGGCTTCGGAGAACGTGCGCTTCCTTGAGCAAACGTTAAACGTCAAATACTTCCACGAATGTATTATTTGTCTGTCGAGCGTGGTGGTGTGTCGTAAGAGTCCCATTATCCATACGATTGCAAATATCGCGGATACGTCTTGCCTCGATCCACGACCATACGAACGATTCGAGCGGTGTACCGTTACCGCGCGTTTCATCCGAACCGATCGAATGACCGGAGTACCGACTTCGCTTCTCGCTTCCTTCGATCAAACGATAAATGTAATAGCGGGGCGAGGAGAAAGGAGTAGACAGACGGGGTGAGAAAGAGCGATCGTTAATCACACACGTCCGATTAACCGCCCATAAACCTGCTAAATGGAAAGAACGTTTTAAGCAGGAAGTCACGCTAGTTTCACGCTACACTCTATGGATACGAGAAGAATTTTGATCTGAAACTTGATCCTAATCCGACAATAATTAATGCTTCATATATATGCATAATATATCTAACTATATGCTAAGACCTTAATATCTCACATGTGAGAAACTTTACATATCACTTTATACTGTTAAGTACATCAACACTATATTATATACCGTAAACGTTAATTTAAAAGTTGAAACTGATAAAATTACATTTGATGTTCTAATATAGAAAAATGTTTCTCACACGTAACATATATATATAATTTCCGTAATAAACAGGAATAAACGGGCGCACAATTATTTTCACGTATCTACAGCATAATTTCGAACCAAGATTCTATTATTTTCAGTTCTTAATTACATTTGTTTGACAACTCTATCGAGATTTCTTTTGTGTTTCAATATTTTTCTATTTGTCGAAACGAATACGAGGAAAACTCGATGTATTCGTAGAGGCTTGTCTTGGCTTGGAGACACGACTTGCCTCACAAGTGTTATCAAGGTCGATGGTATCGAGGGACCATTCTTCGGCGCACAGGAGAGACGAGAGAAACCGAGACACAACCCAGAAGCAGATCCTATGCATCTGTTTTCTATACATACATATATGTACGTATTCGAGGAGCATTACGGCACACGCGTCACTAAGATAGGCGCCTATTCTCTCGTACGGTAAAAGTAGTTCACGATGCAAATTGTGTCACGTGATCGGCGACACGAATGGGACACGCGGTAATTGGCTTTAATTGCGCCGTGGTATGATAATGTCGAGTACAATCATCGATTTTAATTGGCTAAAGGTCCGCTTTTATCCTTCAGGAAGCAGGTTAATCGCGTATTGAAAAAAAAAAAAAAAAGAGAACTTCGTAGACATAATTTAATTTCTTCCTAAGACTAGTTTTTATCGACATCTCAGAAGTCTTCATTTACATTCCATTGTGTGTGTTTAAATAATTTTCTGATAATATAATATAATATATGACGCGACAAATGACGAAAAATTTTAATCGCGAATAAATTCCGAGATTTATGCAACAAATAAAGGTGAAACCTGTTTTCCGATTTCTAATTTCCGTAGAAAAATTCAATAATGACATTAAATAATATTTATAACATAATTAACAATTTAAGCTTATTTTTTTCTAAAGACTTTTTCTTAGACAATTACGTTAGGCAAAATAGAAATTTCCTGTTATACACGAAGACATCATTCCGCGATTCTGGGATCAATTAACTCACGTTATACTTAGCAATTTCCGCTCCAGAGTAAATCGTGTTCGCTGTTGGCTGGACCTCTTTCAACTTAGGCACGCATGACGTACAGCATTCACGTTTCGTCTATCAGAGTTAAATCCGGAACACGGTTGATCTTATGGGGGCCATATTGAATCTACTATACATCGTTCGGCCACAATAACCGCGGCACGAAATATCGTGCCATTCACGCGACACACCGCAATGTTCGTGTTTTTGGAGCCCGCGTTCTAGAGCTGTCAGTAATATAGAGTCCAGATTGGCGTGAGTTTCGCTTCGATATGTAATTGCAATTTAACATCGGGTAGTACCGATGCGTTTCGAGCCGCGATCGATTTTCCGAGCGTGATGGGGAAACGTCGCTCAATATGCCATTACGTTTATTAAACTATCGCAAATGGAAATGTTGAACAAATACTTGTTACGTGTGATTTGTATAAGTAATAGAATAAATAAAATATCCCTCGCGATATATTCTAATGAGATAAAATGTAAATTTTAACGACGCCACGCTTTTTCGATACACAGTCGGGGAAATTGGTAAAAAGTCCACGGCATTGGGTGGATAGGCCCCGTAATGGGACAAGAGTGAATCACTCGTTGCGACAGCATTTTCATGGCCTGGCGTTCAGTCGCTGAATTCAGATAATAGATAAATATCTATTGTGTAAGGAAATGACAGCGGTTGCGAGAAACCTCGTCAAGGATGCGGGGAATGTGGGACAAGGGGAAGCCCGTACCTTGACTTCGCCAGGTTGTGCAACGGCGCCCATCGGATTTAATCAGAGTCGTAAAATCCTCCGGATCGATCGATCAGGCGACACTAATAAGCGTGAAATTCACTCGGAAGCGGACACGTCTTGAGCTGTTTGCTTGACGCTCAGACCGTATCAGGCATCTGTGATACTTATGAAAGTATCCCATTAACGGGCACGAAAGTTCCTATTACTTGATGGGAGCATTATTATTATTATGACGTTATTGACCGCATAACGTGTAATCCGCGAGGGCAAATAATATAGATGAGTTAATGTTCAGCGCCATAAGCGCAAATAATCAAGAGACAGTAGCGTATCGCCGCTAAGTACAGGGTAAATGTGAAATAAATGATAATCCCCGACGCGAGATGCCGGGCGCGATGATACTTCCGATTTAATTAAATATCCGCCATGTTAATCAGCACCTCCGGCTGAAAGCGTATCTCGCGAGCGAATCAAGTTCGTACGCCGCGCCTTCTTACTTCGGGATCTTCGGGGTCTAATCAAGCCGATGAAATACTGTAATTTACCATCGCAGTTAGACTCTCATTACTCCACTCGGAATAATGAAGCGTTACTTGTGCGCGACTCGCCGCGATCTCCCGTATCAAGAGCGGCGAACGCTGGCGCGATTTACGGGGGAGTAGAAATCGAGCGCGGACGCACGCTCGCGGCTCCTCTGCCGCGCGACATCGCGAGTATCGCGCGTTCATAAAACACCGTGACCGTCGCGGTGGCGCGTCAAAAGGAGCGCGATATTAAGGTGAAGCGCGAGTCCAGTCGTCAATCTCGATTCATGCGGGATTTTCCAGCGAGTAACTGGAACGAGAAACAGAACGCGCGCTGGTCGCTTCTCGAATCGCCGAGCGCGCCGGCTACGGTATCTCTCCGCGCACTGTTGCAACAAACTCGTTGCGATGCGATACGCGAGCATAAACGAGCACGGACAGCACGTTTCTTTTTTTCGAAACGCCGGCCACGACGCGACTTGTGCGGAGTGTTGCGTCACGCCGCGCGGAACATCCTCACGAGGCGTCATTAAGCGTCATTATTGATGATTGCTAAGAAATCTTTGAAATAATAAGATCATTATTCTTGATACGAATTTAACATGAATTTCAGTACGCATCAATGATCATTAAATTATTCGTATGAATTTTTATCTTTGAAAATCTTTTCTTCTTGTCACTGTGCTGTAAAATTTAAATACGCGGAAATATCAGCTTGTTAAACGTATTAAAAATACTTGGAAAAGCGACCAAGGTCAGCTATTAATTATTTAGTTCGATCGCGGCTGTGTTTCTTGATCTTTCTCGGTTTCCGAGACTTTATAGCACTCGCGCGCGCCGGCCGCGGCGTTACAGCGGCGTCTTTCGCAGTCGAAACCTTAAAGCCAGCTGCCACGTAGATTCATATCGCGAGACCTGCATATATATCTACGAGCGACCAGATGCAGTCGTCCGTCGCAGGGTGGTATTCCGCCTGGCTAGTAGAGATTAAAGTAACCGAGCCACCGCAGTCTCCATAAATATTGAACGTCCCCCGGATTTATGGTCACACCGAGGACGCCGGGTTACGTAGGAGGAAGTTATATGAGTTGCCCGCCTAAAACCGGAGCGGAGGGACTGCTCCCGCAGGGGTCCGGCTTCACTTGGCGAGCGCGGCGAGCGCGGCCGCGAGAGAGCCCTTCGCTCTGCAAAAGGCCCGGCTAATTAATGTATTGTTTCGCCGGTTGTGGTCCGCACGCCTCCGGAATCTGCATCCACTGAATATGCAACGTCGTCCGCAACCCGGAGAGCGCGGCTGCGGATTAGTAAGCCGCGCTCATGCCCTATGCATACCTATCGACTTTCCCTCTTCGCGACGCAAAGAGACCGCAGCCCGGCCGGATGCAAGGTAAGAGACTAATTCGGCGCATCCTCCGCGATTTTTGGCTCGAAAATAGGTCGGCGGGGCAGCGACCTGATCGACGTGCCTTCTTTATTTCACGGGAAGCTGCTCATGAATCTGTTAAACGCGATACATTCCGAGAGAAAGAGAGAGAGAGAGAGTTACATCTTTCCGTAAAATGTTTCGAGGGAAAGGAATTATATACGAAGAATAACGGAAAAGCACGGCATATACCGTTGTGCTTTTGCGAATTGTCACCGCGTACATTGTCGTGTCGTGCATATACGTGCGAGCTGAGCAACGAATTGGTCCACCCGGAGCAGCGTGAAATTGGAAAGCCGACAATCCCGAGACGTTGCAAGTATCATAATTACAAATTGCATACCTACTTCGTCCGCTTCCCTCTTTCGAATAACGAGCGCGCAAAGATAATAACCGCAACGTACCGGCCTCACGATTCTGTGATGAAGGCGTGAGATAATAAAAAGAACCTCTCGTGTCATAACGGATAAAATGTTTTCCGCTGCGCGATGCGAACGTCACAATCGGATGGACGATCAGCAGAAGCGCTTAATCCTCCAGGTGCTTTGACAACCCCGCGGACACGGTAGGCGTGATTTCGCTCAGTCGCATAATATGATTTACGAGTTTACGCCTCGGTAAAGGTCAAAGGCCCTGCCTGCCTTGCGGACTGTTAGCGGGTATGCGTTACTTGGTTCGCGTCGATTACCCGCCCGGCGATCGGACGTGCGCGTAACATTCCGTCGGTAGTTATGCAGTCGTTGCGAAAACACTCGCTTCTCTCGGCGAGGGACTCGAACCTCCCGGGGACAACTCCGCGAATCGTAAAAGGCTCCCCGAGGAGACGCGCGACTTCGGCGACTGTAATTTTTACGACGGCTTGTGAATCTAACAGGACCGGTGTGCTTGACAAGAATAGATATGAGACGACGCAAAAATATAACTGTATATATAAAGGCTTCTCCTACGAGAAGCTATGTAACCGAACGTGATTTTTATGCCAAATTTAATTAAATTCAGATGTACTTCTGTCCGTTAGAATGTAATAAAAATCTGCTATATAAAGACACGAGAGTCCGGCAAATATGTAACAAGAATAATAATAGAATAGAATAAAATAGAAGTTCTAATGCTATAAAAATATAGTGATTAAATATACACGCGACTCTATAATTGCGAGTCTTATAACTGATAATAAAAATGGTATTAGCAATTTCTTTACTTTTCTAGGATTATGATTGTATTTTCGTGATTATATGTTGTCAGATCGAGACTCTCTTGTTGTCGACTTTATGATTAATCTATAATTTCCGGATTTTACAGTTTTCTGCAAAATTGTTCCGCTCGTGTTCAGTTCAAGGCGTAAAAGCACATTCTTGCACAATACTATCTCGCTCTGTGTTCAACGAAGGCAACGCTGAATCCGGCCAGGAAGTTAATTACCCGCGGTTGCTATTGTGGAGAGCCTAACGACCATTCTTTTGAAATCCGTGTCGATTCTTCGAAAGCGCGAAGCTGCCACACGTGAAGCAGCTGAATGTCGAATGCGAGAAAGGAGAAAGCCACGACATCTATATAACAAATAAAAAAAAATATTTTCTTAGTAATAAAAGACAAGACACACAGGTGTACCAAAGACCTCGTACTTCTTTTTAGCTGCGTGTTACTTAACCGCTAGGCTACGAATGGAAATGACTCGCACATATATAGTACGAGGTGATCTCGTCTGTATTCCACGCCACAGATGCAGGTCGCGACCGAAAACTCTTTCGTATTAATTACGAAATACCCCGTATATGCGCGGCTGCGTTTCACGCTGTAAGAGCCCCGCGTACGAACAATCGTCGTCCCATCACCGGGGGACCTCGGGCATGTCTGTCACGCGTGCGGTTCCCGGTGCGTGCCCGTGTAATTTCAGGCCGCGTTCATTCCTCGGCAAGAGGAGAACGACATCGAGAGCACGTCGATAGAAAATTCTCGAGTGCGAGTGTTCTCTAAGGGACGTGAAAGGACATGACAGCGGTAAAACTTTCGATAAAACGAAAAGAACGTTGCGGCGACCGATTATTGAAACTATGCATAATACATTATCCTCGAACGTTTATATGTAGAAAATGTATATGAAATATTTATATTTATATATGGGCACGCGTTAATATTTGGATCTACATAGATTACTCTGCGATGCCGGTGAGCGTAAAATCCGATTAATAGAAATGGAATAATCACGATGTTTCAATGTAAATCAAACATTTCTGTATTTCGAACTTACAACCGCTTTTATTAATATCAGAAATTGCATCAGAAATTCTCGGTATCGCTGCGCTAATCGGATTTTCCGTAACGCTAAACGTTTATGCATAAATATAGATTTTTCCGTCGCAACGTTCTTTCCTCGCACATGTCATAAATATCACTATGATTTTTAACAACTGCCGTTTCCCTTTCTTCCCTTTTTCCCGCTCTTTGCAAAGTTTGTAAAAAAAAAAATAATTTAATTACTTTAGCCCATACTTAATTCGAAAGACGCAACGTAGGTTCTCGTTAAGACCGGACGCGGATCACAAGTTACGCAACTATCTACGGCGGCAGGAATTCGCGCTGCACCTGCGAAACGCGATGTCATCAGACGTCATCAGCGAAATTCTTTTAAGCGGACGTGTGCGCCTATGAAGAGGAAGATTCCGCTCGTGCCAGAGTGATTTTTTAACATTTCCCTTCAAACATTTGATACCGACGTGTGTTTTATTACGTGCACGCAATATAACGCCTCGACTTTGCTCCCGGAAATACACCGCGCATCGTGGCAGGATGCAATTAATACATTATAGCAAGGCCTCTCTCGATCCTTGTTAAAAAATATAAATCGCAAGTTACATGTGTGACGAATTGAGCGAGCAGGTTGTTGCCGTTTTTCTTTCGTTGCACCTCCTTGTCTCCCTTTATATATAATTGATGCTTTTCTCCGCGTTGTTAGAAAATAATAGACTTTTTGCAAGAACATGCTCCGGATATATGCACACACATGATAACATGATGTCGAGTCCGCGTGTGCAGCAGACAAGCATCACGTGAATCCAGGACGAAAGTGCGTTGTCGATCTTCGGTTGTTCCGCGCCGAGCGTCGGCGCGGCCTTTCAACGCTTGCGGTATTCGACGCGTACGATATTGCGGAAACGCAGTGGCGAATAGAACGGAGAAATATCGGCGTCGAAATACTATTTCGACGCCAAGTTGAAAAAAAAAGGCAACATGGCGAGGCGACTCGTAGACCGTGAAAAAAAAAAGCCGAGAAGCGTAACCGGGGACGACATTGTCGAAAAACGCCGAGGCCAATGTCCGGCGGGAAGGCGATTTCTACGGACACGTTTTCTAGGATGAATCAATATGTATGGTAATGCGGTCGACTGTACAGGTTGTACACATCAGCATTGGCCACCTACGTGTACACATACATCCGTAACTGTATTATGTATGCGCGCGGTACGTAGGACGTGACTTCTCATATACGTACGATAAACATGTTACATCGCGGCCTACGGAGTACCCGTACACATATGTATCGTAGACACGTGCGTATTTATCCTACGTATATTAATATTGTCGAGGTATTAAGATAAGAGGTCAGTGCAGTTACGGCAGTCAGCAGGTTTCTCTCGCGGGATAGGAACCATGCGGTGCGGCATGACAAAGCGAAAGATGGCATTTTAATTAGGGAATATACGTAAAAAATAAACTTTTATCTTTCATCAAACGTATATGTAGATTTAGAGTTCTCATTCCTGTTATTTTTAAATCAATTTGCATCTCGCTTCTATTTGTTCTCAATATTTAATGCAATATCACTTGCAAAAACATATACATATGATGTGTAAATGTATGTGAGTGGATTCGTTAAACCTAAATGACTGTGCAGATCAACTAGATCAATGAGATAAAGCGAAAGAAAAGTTTATCGATGTAGCCCCATCGATAGCCTCATAATGTATACTATGTAAAGACAGAATGGCTTAATGAAGCTAAACGATCAAATAAATTTGATTTAAAGATAGTAATCTTATTCTTGCAGTCTTTTTTCCAAAAACTCGTAGCTAAAAATAAATAAATATTTCTTAAATAATTTTATTTTGTAATTATAAAGAGTATCAAATATGTGTTTCAATATTGTGTTGAGAAACGAATATCCTGTCAGACCCGCAGCTGTAATAATGCCAGCAATAAAAATTTATAAAGCATTAGAGCCTGATACGGGCACAATGCGATCTCAAAGTATACCACTTTATATATAAATAAATTAGAGAAGGATTTAGCTCTATCAAATCTTTATGATGCACAGTCGGGACTGCAGACAATTAGTAATCGAGTTACCGAGACATTTCCAATCCCATTGAGATAAAAAATTGAAATCTACTTTAACATGTAAAGAAACGCCATTATTCGATGAACTTATAAAGCTAAAAGGTTTGAAGGAAAATTTTAAGAGATTCATAGCTCTATTAACCATTTGTGACAAAGTTGCGCGATGACATATGTTCAATATTGTCAATTAAAAATTTTTACACAATGGCAAAGGATTGCAAACAAATTAAAGATACGAATTATGAGATTCTTTAAAACAAACTTGTATCTAAAATAAGTTCAACAATTTAACTCTTAATTAATCTGCGCACTTATATGTTTATGAAATTAATACTTTTAGAAGTTTAACATAGTTAAGAAAATTATAAATCTCCTCAAAGTTCTAAAATTCTTAACATTTTAAAAGGACTTTCGGACAATATTAACTATATATATTGTCGGAAAGTTCTACAGTATAATGCAATAATGAGATATTTAAATTTATTCTTTCTCTCTCTCTCTCTCTCTCTCTCTCTCTCTGTGGGAACATTTGATACAAAACATAATTCGAATTTCATTCAACCGATGTCGATAAATATGTATATGTTATACGCAATGTGCATGTGTGCAAATGCGGGGTCTCATTTCGGCTCTCAAAATGCACGGTAGAGTTAATTAGCCTATTCGCGCTCGTCTCATGGTTATTCCGGGTGAAAAGTCTCTGACTGAGATACCGGGGTTTGTTTCTTTCCGTTCATTAATACCGTTCATTAATACCGGCGTATAATGACAACGTCCGTTGAAGTAGTAGTCGATTAATATCGACCTTAAGAGACAAGATATCCCGGATATTGCGCGCGTCGATGTATAGATAATGAGCTATAAAAAGGGATATAAATGTTTTTGCGCTACAACATATTAAATCAATTTTCGTCAGTGACTAATAATATAATTATATTATTAATAATTAAAGTAATTTTTTTAATGTATAATAACATATATAGATAATATTAACAATATATATATATATAAAGTTATGTTATATCTCACTATATATATATATGTGTGTGTGTGTGTGTGTGTGTGTGTGTGTGTGTGTGTGTGTAGCAAAATGTATCACTAAACTTTTAAATATCTTTCTGAAACATTATACACACTTTCTTTAAAATTTAAATTTAAAAACTTACGTTTATACATATATTGCAGTGTTGATAGATAATGTTTTTGGCTTAACGTTTTTAAACTAAAACCGTGATTCTAGTTTGCACTGACATAAAAAAATTTCAATCTCGACCAATAAGAAGATAAGTGTCGCACATTTCGGCCGTGTCACGCACTCGCAAAGTTTTACGTGGATTTGAGACTGACACTCGGGAATATCCTCTTAGAGATGTCCGGAAAATGAAATTCGAAACACTCCGTGAGAAACGAGGCAATTATTTTTGAATTCTCGCGACGTTACGAAAATAAATCCGTTCTTCTCGCGCGCGCGAGTGCATGCCGTTCCCGGTAAACCTTTGTGGTGTTAATGACGAACACGAGAAGAAATTGCACCGGGACATCTTTACGATCGAAACCCCGGCGCGCGGGGCTCAAGATCGACGACACAAGCGGACAACGAACACTGACGCGCCTCACACATTACGAGATTTAATTAAGTGTCCGATGTATTTATCAACCCTCCTTCTTGGAAGCAATACAATCCGCTTAAGAAAATTCGTTCTGCGCGTTTTCTTGACGGAACACGTCAGCGGGATATCGCGGGGCAAATCCGAGATGATCGCATCGGACGTTCCATACAGTTCGAAAGGGTAAGACGACTCTTTGACTACGTATCGAGTTCCAGGGTCTTCGCGAAACGTCGATACCGCTTGAAATTGCAGTACGGAGCTGCGCTAAAAAATGTTAACGAGCTCAAACGAGTCTGCATATTTTCGCGGTCATCAGGAGAAGGCGAGAGGTAGACGGGTTAACGTTTTACATAACGATTTACGGGCCGATCTACTCATCGATTTACAAGCGCGGAATCCACTTCTCGGATGTGTTCGCGTTGGGCTTGTTAGTTGGACTCGCGCGAGAGCAAAAAGCCGCGACGAGCCCTTCACTTTCGCGTGAAATTTACAGCGAGCGACGACGATGACGACGGCGGCGGCGGCGGCAGCGGCGGCGGCGCTAAATCAAAAACAGAATTTTTGCCGCGGCTCGACTCGGCTACGGGAGCAAAGTACAGGTTGCGGGGCCAGTCCTTCCCCGGTGGTGATTACGATGAAGAAAGAGGAAGTGAACGTCGCGCGTTTCCCCGATTGCCGCCGCGCCAGGAAGGTAGGCGTGCATACCACTCTTGCATCGGGGAGATATTACGTAACTATAAATTTTAATTGAATCCGCGGACCGCGCGGCTCCCCTCCCTCCGGCGATCATCTTCTGGCAATAAACGTAACGCGGGACGTATATACCCGCGTGCGAGGGAGGCACGAGGGGGATGAAGAGAGAGGGAAGAGGGATTAACAACTAGTTTTCACTCACCATGCAGCTGCGCGAGCGACTGCAACGTGTTGGCGGTGTTGCAGTTTATGAATCCTGGAACAGAAATAGAGAATGCGCCGTTATGAAAAATAGCTATTACTTTAATATCTGGTTATTAAGTGGGGAAAGAAACGATTGTGAAGAGACGCTAAAATGTATTAACCATAAGATGCTTAAAATTCTTGAGATGGCATTAATTTCTTACGACAAGAAATACGATTGAGGATAAAAAATGAGCGTATTTTTCTGTTTTTCTTATGACTAATTAACGTTAATCGCATTACATTTCCTAAATTATTTCTAAATCTTAGATTTAAATATAAAATTGTCGAAATGTTATACAATCAAGATCCTTGATTTATTCAAAGATTTTAGATTCGCAAAATGAAAAACCTCATATACCTAATTGTGCACGCACACACTGTGCTATATATAATAATGATATCAACAAAAATGTATTGCAAATTGATTAATTAATTCAAAAATTATAAATGCAACCCGTAAATACAGCTATAATTGTATACGATACGCCGTGTAATTAAGCTGTAAAATGATATAGAAATAGGCGGGGTTACCCGAAAATTTATTGGAAATGGATTAATTAATTTCCCGTATTATCGGACGTATCATTATCCCGGGGCAAAAAGTAATATCCTAGGCTTGGCTGATTCGATACCTTTCACTGTCCTTAATAGCACGTCATTCTCTCGCTTTCGAAATTATGAAAAAATATATAAACGCGCATTTATATCGTCGGATGAAAAATGTTATAGAACGCGTGATCTTCACGTCTAAACAATGTCGTGTAAAGTTTCATGCGTGCACACGTATACACACGGGCGCGCGTCGTTGTAAGCTCAACACCGCTACATATGAACGTACATACGCCTCGTCGAACATTCCCATGACATAAGATAACCTCTGAACTTAAGGCCCTCGATCCGACCGGTCGGGCCCCAACCCGCGCGAACACCCATCTGACGGAACATTGTGATTTAGGAACGTCGAAACGCGCGTCGCGCCGTCGTATTTCCACCTCCGTCGACCTTCCGCTTTCCTCACCCGACGCGCTCCCCTTGTTCTCCCCGCTCTGATCGCGCATCTTAACTTTAATTTTTAATATGCTTTTTTTTATATTTCTTTCGCGAGCCGGGTGAGAGCGCGACGTTAACGGGTGGCGACTTTCACGCTAATTAGCGCGAACTTGCTCGTTCGCGGAGGAACCTCCGCAACGAGCAAGACCGGTATCGCGCGTGTCGTCAGACGACTCTATCAGGCACGTTAAGAGCTTGTTGAATCGAGAATTTTCGGAGCCCACTTGAGAAACACTTTTATAAAGTCCTTAATTATAGGTCAGCCAATAAACACGTTCGAGATTTATCGCAATACCGACCATTGACTAATATATCATGTCTTATGATAAATTTACCGTCAGTTGACAGATTAAAAGGTTTCCAAAGAGCTTGAAATATTGTCAAACGTTGAAATTACAAAATCATTCAAAAATATTTCCAAACCTTCGGAATTTTTTATTAGACAGTCACCGGATACAGTTTCGTTCTATTTCTGGTCATCCGGTATAATCTGTGCGAGAAGTATGTAATAGGCTAAGGTTCCCGAACGGGAAGGTACAATTTCTGTTTGTCTGTTATCTCGCGCGATAAGATTAGTGTGATCCGAGAAACGTGGGATTTCTCGACATATGTGGAATGTCTCGCGAGTAACGACCGGGATTACGAATGCGAGTTGTACGTACGTACGTGTAGGTGGGTATAATCGTGTTAAACGGTCGATCGGTAATGCGCGTTCTGGGAACCGATCTGGGATGCGCCACTTGGCAATTCGTGCGCGTATTACTACTGTAATCCGCCACCCTAATCATTTCTCGACCAGTGTAAATAAGAACGAACCGATCGCCGCGGCGAAAACGCGTTATCTCGTCTTTGAAGATCTAGTCACGCAACGCCGTGTACAATGTAACCCTCCCCATGCAATTGCCCTCCTCGTTCGACGTATTTCTGCGAGTGATCGATCGTAAAAAGCGTCGGAGACGTAGCATTGCAAGCCACTTAGCCGATTTTCTGATTAGAATACTAGTAGAATCGGAACATGCACGTATTTTGTGTCTTTCAAAATAAATATGATCTGAAAAATAAATTGTGAAATTAAATTAATTGAAGTCACTAATTTCTCTTACAGAGAAATCTTCTTAAAAATCATTTTGAATGGCATGACTATAATATACAATCCTTCCGGATTAACGGTGAGAAATTAATGTGGAAAATTTTTAACAACCGTCGTTGTGGCAAAATTTGTCACGGATGTTTTGATATAGACAGGTGTTTGCTTTCTTCAGTGTCGAAATTAAGCGAAGATATTAATTCGAACGATGTAGGCACACTCATCAACTTTGTCAGATGTTTTCTTATTATCTAACAGACGACACGGGTCCTTGTAACACTTGAATTGACAGGACATTTTTTTTCATCTTAACTTCGAAGGTATGTCGACACGTGAAACGTCCATGAGAAAAATAAACAAGATAACAAGGATCAAATATTTACCGATAACTTTTCGCATCCGTTTCATTCGTAATTGATCGATATATAATCGACTGATCGATTGCTGATTTAAGACTGAAGAGGAAATAAGATCTCGTTACATAAGTGAGTCTCAATTTGAATTCTGAGGATGCCCTACGGCACATGCACCAGCGCGTGCCTCAGTGTTTTCTTCAGCAGGCCGTGGCACATCGTGACTAATTTTCTACACCGTTACAATAATAGCGAGCGCAAGCGCAAAAACGTTTTCCGTGCGTCCGGTCGACGAACTTACGCATGGCAAATAAAGTAGCGATATCATTTCACGTCGCGTGCGCCACGGTAACAGTTATTAGCAGAATTATCGAGACGCCCATCGCTTTTCATTCCCTTACGTACGCTTTGAAAGTATAAAAAAATAAATATCAAAACTTTCAACGATTATTTTTATTTGTTTTGTCCTTATCTTAATTCTTATATAACAATTATATATATATATATATACTTGTATTTTTAATAATATCGACTTCGAGCAAGATTTATTTCAATTCGCGCGTGATTTTCTTCAGTACAAATATTTCAATACAAAGTTGCGAGATAATCAAATTTCCCGCAAGAAAATCGACTCCTACCACATTTATCAGACAATTAAAGGCGCTGTCATTACTTGAGCGTCGACGATAAATATTGATTGTCTGCGAATCGCTTGAATAAAGGCGCCTGTCAACGATCGCGCGGAGAAGCGAGTGAGCGCGAGCGGGGAAGTATGGAAGCGTCGTTTTCACATTTTGCGAAATCGCGTCGCGTCTATCGCGCTCTTTAAAGGTTGATTCACCGCCGAAGAAGAAGAAGAAGAAGAAGAAGAGATCCGCCTGCTGTGCTCGTGCCGGCAATAACATTATCCCCCGTCAATTTGCTCCACGGATTTTACTTTCACGATGCGTCTATTCACGTATCGATCGCGATTATCGATGATCGGGTCGGCACGTGCGAGCAACCTGTTCACGTGGCACTAACTAATAAGAAAAAAAATCGGAAAATCTAAATTGGACTTTAACCATCGCGAAAAATTGCGAAACAAACTCGCCAGTGCGATCTAAAAGTTCATTTTATCAATATTCATCAATAAATATTATATTCCTTCGAATGCGTTCTATTATTTCTGGATAATATAAATGTTTTCTCGATATACTTTCTTTTGTTGACAATAAAGCTGTTAATCTTTCCATGAGTATTATTTTCTATTTAATAATTATCAGTAGAGTTCGTGCATGCGCGGAGAACCGCTGCGTAGGAGTGAATTACACTGAACCAAAATTGTGCAAAAATGCAATAAAAATACTCACCGTACTAATGAAAGTTTATTAAAATTGGTCCAAAAAATTATTTTTATTATCATAAAGATTTAGATTTTATAAAAGAATGATTTGAATCAGTAAACTATTACTAGAATTTATTTTAACAATAAATATGTATATTGCAAAACTGTGTCATGGATTTATTATAATAATAAAAAACTTTACTTAAAAAAAAATGAATTTGAAAACGAAGCGTCTTGCTCAGTCGAGCAGTTGAGTGCTGTGCGACGAGGATTTGTGGTGTGCATTTATGGCTCGCTTTTCTTAAATTACAGGAACCCAATATGTATTTAATAGAGAAAATAATACAACGTGCATGAACGTCCGGACTCTAATTATCATCTTCAACATCTTTGGGTTCCTCTAACTCAACGGCCGCTTTCCACAATTGTATTGAGTTTGGCATATGTTCCAATGCCTTTTCATACACCCTTCGTCTCCCTTTTATCTTCGTTTCCAAATCCATTTTTTTGGGGGACAATAATGACAAATGAGCCACCGGGATTTGAACCCGGGATTCATCCGATACTAGTCCGTCACTCTAGCACGGAGCCACACGTCGTACCGAGACGACTGTTAAGAGGATCCTGTAGCGACGTTCGAACTTGATCGAGGTCGATAATGTAGGCCAGAATTTTAAGCTATAATATTATAAATTATCAAATTGGTTTTACAAAATACAAAATCCTTTTGCAGGATTAAAGTGCACGCAAAAATGAACCACTCTTCTTTACCTATAACACACCCACACATACACATAATTTTTACAAACAACAATTTTTTTAATTATGTGTCAAAATGAAATTCACAGAATTCTATATTGTTTTTAAATGTAATCTATGTGTTTACTCGATGGAATTTCGCAAGTACGGATTGCAGAGATCCTATGTCAAGCACATATTATCATGATTTGAGATTAGAAAAATAGCATAATTAAATATTTTTTTGTTTTCAACACAAATACTACGGAGCAAACACATATTAATGCCTGTACTTTCATTCTATACAAGGATTTTCCAATCTATGAAAGCATTACGAAGATATGAGTTTACAAAAATTATTGGTATCGCGGATGACTACAGAATCCCCTTAACTGCTATTGTTATTTCACTAGCGAGCACCTGACTCACTCCTACGCAGCGGTTCTCCGCGCGCAACATGGGATCGTGCACGAACGTCCGGACTCTAGTTATCAGAATTATAGCGGGAGGAGCATCGGTAGAATTCACACAATTATCATCGTGGTAATTCGTAATAACAAACGTAATAAGAATTTCGCGATTGGGTTTATATTAAAGTGAAATCGTATGAGATAATAAAGGTTTTATAAGTTTATTTTATAAGTGCTGTAAATTTCACCGTAAAGAAGTTAATTGTTAATCCGCAATCGGCGTCTCCCCTGGCATCCGCATGTCTTAAGACGTGCTTAATTACGAAATCCCGACTCGACGAGAGCCCGACTGACGAGTGGTAGCGCCAGCAACGAGCGCGCTGCGTGGCCATGCAGAAAGGAAGCCGACGATGTTCTTTTCCCTGGACGACGGGGCTTGGCTACCTCCGGTTACACCGTCATTATTGCGATAGCAAGAGACCTTATCTCGTTGCGGGTTCACCGGTAGCCGTCTCGCGCGCTCGCACGTTCCGCGCGCTTGTGTTGCAAAAGTAGAGGTATATTCGTAATACTGCGATCTTATCTCTCCTAACGATATTAATTAATTTGATAGTTTCGAGTCAAAATACCGGCAAGATATCGACGGCCTTGAAAAGCGGAAATGAAGGCGCCGAGGTACTTCTGACATAATCGCCTTTCCGCGGCGGCCTTGCGTAATCCTCTAGCATCGCCTTCGTTCAGAGACAGGTATTATTACGAGATCCAAAAAAAGGAAAGAGAAGTAAAACGCGAGGCACAACTTTCTCCAGAAATGCCGAAAAGAGACACGTGAAATCTAACGGTCTCGAGCCTGTGCGATTGTGCCCACGTGCCGTGGTTTAAGTACATTTGATTACTCGTTTTTACGAGAAGCAAGGGGGGGGGGGATTACTTGTCGCAACTGCGTGTCTTTGTAGAACTGCTCCAATTCTCAACAGAGAATGAAATACGAATTTCTACACTTATACGTCTTAATTGCCTCAGCTATTATCTTCTATCAATATTTAAATAACAGTAGTTGAAATCTGGGCCATATATTGAGATTTCGAACGTTTTAGATATATATGTGTCTTAATTACGAAGTATTATCGGTATATTCGAAGAAGGTTTGTTTCAAATATTTAAAAGAATATCCCAATAAATGTGCGGATATTGCGAAGAAGATTCGGAGAATATTTCGAGCGTCAAAGTATGCGTAGGTCGGTACAGTTACATATTAATGTAGATAAAAATATTCTTAGAGATATTCTCCAGATAACCCGCACGCTTATGTGAGATACCTCAGGGATATCACGATTTCTCAGCAAGATACCTTGACGAAATCCCGCAGATTTCCTCCGGCTGTGTGGGGAAGTCAAAATTGTGCGAGATGAAGCTTTTTCTCGTACAACTTTTGCAGAGAGGCTTTCTTGCGCAACTTTCTAACTTTGTAATTGAAACAAGACACACATGATGTATTCTTTATACCGGGATATAAAATAAAACAGATTTTTTTAATAAAATCCTGTTGTCATAATTTATTACAGCCGATTAACGAGCCCTCATTCAGCCGACTTTCTCGATTACATGGAATTAGTATTTACTATAATCAGTATACTTCGGATAACTTTCACGCTGACACGTGTGCGTACAAGCCCCACTTGGCAAGTAATCGCTAAATGAATTTACTTCCAGGAAGCGATAATACCATTATGTTTTCTTTCTGGCGTCTAAATTCTTGCTTATCTGCTGACAAATATTTGTGGCGTTGATAATAATGAAAATAATACGCCGTGCCGATGGCGTTTGCGAAACGTACTGTCGACGATCGAGCCTTCGACTGGCCCGATAGTCCAGTTTCTCGAACCGCTCGCGCTCGCGGAAGGTACTTGCGTATACACGGTATCTCGAGAACTCTCGAGCAATCTCTCGACAAAATTGCGTCATGCCTTAAACAACTTTCAATTGCGTAAATTAATACGCGATCTGCCATCTGCCTAATTATCTGAAGTACCGAAAGGTACAGGCGTGGAAAAGCCTGCGGTCGAGAGGCGAGCGCGCGCACTGCAGGGATATACGCGCGCACACACTTACGAAATGCGCAAAAGCGTGCAATACGCGCACGGGACGAAGACTGAAGCGCATTCTCATGCGAAGAGTTACAATTGTGACGACATGTCGTCTCTCTCCTTCTCCCTCCCTCCCTCTCTCTCTCTCTCTTTATTCGCGGCAAGATGATTTCAGAAATTACGTACTATTGTCGGTTTCCTGCAATTTCGTCAGCGTGAAAGCGTTATTAGCGGTTCGAGGAATCGATCCGATCGCACCGGCCAATAAGTCGGGAGTTTTTTTCCGTTTTCCTCGATTCGTCGCGTTTGTACTTTTTTTTTTTCCCTTTCTATCTCTCTTCTTTTTCTCCCCTCGCCAACGATCTCGAACGCCGCACGGTAAAACTCGTTCGCATCGAAAGCCTATCGAGTGCCTCTCAGCTCGAGAGCTACGTCGATGGAAGCAAATCTCCGAATATTCACCAGATAACAACGATAAAGGACGAACGATCCCGAGCATAACAGGCTTCTCGATGTGTTATCTAAGAAGAGTACCGTACGCCCTTGCGTCCTTCCACGTCCCTTCCTGACGAAGGATCACGGCGTAGGAATAAACGAGATACGCGTGGCACGAGTCAATGACTCACTTTTCCCCCGTCCGAGGGAAAAATAGCCCGAGCCACGAAGCCATGACGACTTGACTTTTTGCCAAACGACCCTGTCCCCCGCGACACGCTGTCCGTTTGGATAAAATTTCCGAGCGCTTTCTCCTCCGCCGCTAAAAACCTTTGCGGATTATTCTCCTCGCGCTCGATTGGCCGAGCGCAGCGAGCGGCTCCGAATTACTATGCAAGAGATTCCGGAGCTGTTTGCGCCGTACGATTTCTTTAGTCTTGTAAACAAAGAGGGAATAATCAACACACGTAGCATGAATCATTCGAGGAAAGTGATACGAATTTCGCTCGTTCCAGGCAAATTGAAATGTGCTTCTTTCACGAGGTATTAAAGTATACCTACAATTAATCAAAACGAATCAACACTTGACGGCAAAGATTTAGCATTTTTATTGCCTGTCGCGTCTCAGAAGCACGATGTACATAGGTCCTGAATACATTTTATAAATTTTGTTATCACACAACAGATTAAATTTTAAAGTTAACGCCGCTTCGGTTTCGTCTAAAAAAACGATATTGCTGACACAGCTGTCGATTTTGTTAAGAGATCATCTTGCTCGAGTGACTTTTACGGTTGCGGGCGCGATTGCGAAACACGCGGCAGCAACGAAGCAAGGAGCGGCAAAAAGAAAAGAAAGAAAAAAAGTGAGAAAGTAACGCGATCGCGTATACACCAGCGCCTGCGATGTCACGATTTTCACGTGAGATTTACTGAGCCTCCCGTCTTAACGAGAAGCGACTAATGGCCTTCTCTTTAGTGATCTCTTTGGAAGATCGGCGATGTGCGGAGAAACGATATCTCGATTGAAGCGCGAAGCACATGTGGGGTCCTCGCACGAGAATTCGTCGACGGATCGCGATCGTGAGACGCTCTCGAACGCGGAAGTTCTATCCGATCGACGAAGAACAACGCTAGGAAGATGAGGTTCAGAGCCAAAACTTCCGACGAACTCGTTAAATTTACGCAATTCACCAAAAGTCCTTTTCGACGAAATGTACGATGATGAAAACATGCATTCAAAAGATTTTTTAAAAAATTCCTTCAAGAAATTCCTCTAAAAAAAAATTTACTCTTTATCTTCACATTTTATTACTTATTTTGTTATATCTATTGTTTCTAATATCTCGCTTCTTCACATCTTCGAACTTAAATCGCCAACGTGTGTCTAATCTATCGCTTTCTATCGGTCGTGAACTCGTGTTTCTGAGTCGATTCGACTACCGGGATAACGATCGGAACGAAGCCTCCGGATTCTCCCGTGGATTTACGAGCCTCTCACGTATGTCGATCCGTGCACCAGATGCAAACTAGCGGTGCCTCGATACATGAGCGCCGCGCTCATCGATGCCGTGCTTGTCTTAAATGCGAATTGCGGTTCCCCATCATGCGGATCCGAGCGGAGCGTACCATTATCTAGACGATGCCGAGTTATCGAATTTTTGCGTCGGCTACTCGCAGCTGTATGTACACACTGTTTAATCGCCGACGAGCGACCGGGGCACCGTTGCTCAGTAAACGGATGTAAGAATCCTCCGTCCGACGTGGTACGCCGCGTTTTCATGGAATATTCAAACGTGTTCGATACGACGCGTTCGACGTCTGGCGATTAAAAAAAAACTTCTTATCGCGAGCGTTGCAGCGATTATTAAATATTAGCGCTGTACAATGCAATTTATTTCTTATTTGTAGCTGGTAAGATCTTTAAAGAAAAAAGCATGTCGTTGCTAAAAAGCCTAATTGTTATACATTTTTCAGTTAGATGCAAAATTTGGTGACAAGAAAACTTCAATGCGACAGTTAATAAAGACAATTTGCTATAAGATAATAGGCAAAAAAAAAACAATTAAATTTAATATAAAATCTTAAAAAGTTAAAGATTATTTCTTCAAGATACGTAGAAGAATTTGAAGAAATTATCCTGTTTAAGTCGTAAACGTTGAAAGTACATATCATCAAGCATTTATCATCGTGACGTTATCGTTCAGGAAAAACAATTCCTGGCGCTGTAAATCCGCCTGTATCCAAAAGATTTGTTATCGTGAGACGTAAATTATCTGATAATTCTTCATTTTACCTATGCATTTTTGGAAAATTCTGGAAACCTATTTGCTCAACAATCTTTCTCGCAAACAAGATTTCCTGGCCGTTTATGTATCACTTTCGAAAATACATTATACGTGTCTTAATCATGGGATATCGCCTAAAGCGATAATGTCGACAATCATCACGCCAATCACGATGTCTCCTGTCTATCTGTTTGCCAATATATCTTTTATTCATAGAGCAGTTATTATCAACCTATCACCTTAGATAGGAAATTCTCATTATCTTTGCACCTTTTCTATCTTCCAACTATCGCTGGATTTCTAATGCTGAAATAACGCTCAAGTAATCTAATCTATCTATATTATTTATTTATTGTAATTATTTTTATTACCAGTTACTTAATTTTAAGCCTCTCCATTCTCTTCTGTTTCACACGCTTATTTCGTTAGATTCATTAACGCAGTCAGATTCATTTTGCGCAGCATCACCGTTATTCTTTAAGGAATCTCCATTTATTTATGGAGAATGCAAGCGAGATAATTATTCACTTCCTTTCTCTTTAATAATAAATCGATTCCTCTTTAGTTCCACCTTTCTTCCTTTGCGTTTTGCGGCATCGTCGGCATCTCGTACCGTGAGAACTCGACTACGTCACTCCACGTTGAGGTACCGCGACCTTAAGGCCGACCTCCGCGATGAAGTACCCTCATAGCCGCCTCTGTCTCTTGGTTCCGTCTCTCGTATTCGGATAAACTTTCCGGTATCCTACGAGAGGCATTCTCATTCGCGAGTATCCTCGACGGCCTTCGATAAATAGCGCATTTGATCGGTCTCAGAATCGCGTTATCTTAGGCGCGAGATTTCCGATCGGCGGCAAAAATATAATATCGTTATCTCGTTACTTTTTATTACTAGCGCGTTCAAGAGGATAAGCTTCCACGAATGGGCGCTCGGGCTTCTGGTATCTCGGCCGGAGTCTCAACAAGGACTTGTCTTGGGCGAGCAAATATCGATTTTCATTCAAATGGTGTCGATACCGATCTAAGCGCGCAATCGCGCGAGCAGCGCGACGATAGCCGATGCATTTCGCCCGTCTGCGGAGGTTCGCAACGTCGTGAACACGCAGCCAGAAAAAGTCGCTGTCAACACAATCGCACTTACGTTTATTCTATACATAGTTTGTGGCCGTTCCGTTGATCGTGTTCATGGGAATGTTGTTAACGTAACATTTGACATTTCTCGAATGAGTGTGGAAAGCGACATGTATTTATTTCATCGCGCGCGCGAATCGCGCGAGGATCGCGACGTGCGTTTTTACTTCTCGCGTGTCGTTACGCGAGTCGCGCGCCTCGGCATGTAGGTACTTCCCGTAATCGAAGCTGATTAAAAATTGTAATTCTCGCGGAAAGTTTCTCGCGAGTCGAGGAGCGACATCGATGTAACCGACAGATAAGCGGAGTCGAGCACGGGTTGTTATTACGTTCACGGGCGTTATTACGCCTGTAAATCAGTCGACGGTTTCTTCTTCGCACGGAAGCGAGCGAGTGCGCGCGGACGAATCGCGGGCGCGCATCGCAATTTGTTATTTTTATTTGCGCGACATGGATTGAGATTTTAACGTTGACTAACTCCGCCGAGCGTGCTAATAATTCTTGGCTCCAACAAATACCTTCTGGCCGATTCTAATGAGAGTTCCGCAAGAGTGGCGGAAGAAATGATTCGTAAACTGATAACACGACTAAGAAATTACGCTTCTTGCGAAATAGAGCTACAGAAGAAGGAAATGACGTCGGATACTTATCTGAGGCGCTTATCTGAGGTGAATGTTTGTACGCATCGTACGACAAAGATTAGTCATCGTTGTCACAACCGTGCGAAATTGTTAACAGCGGGGTTGTAAGCAGCACGAAGTGTTAGATTCAAACTAGAGTAAATGATGCTCGATAGACACTTAATTTTAAACAAACGCGTAATAAATGTAATTGTACCCCAATTAACGCGCGCAATATGCGTCATTTAAATGGATTATAACGATAAATTCGTTACGTTAAGTAGGGTAATATTTCGAATGATTAATGCACGTCACGGCACCTATTATTAAGCAAATCGATACTGGAATTCAACCTCGATGAGTCGCATTCGAAATTAGCGAAATGTCAAACGGTCAAATCGGTTATTCTCGGCACTGACTCGGGGCGGAGGTAAACCACGTGTGGTGGATCGAGAGCTTCGAACAAGGCAGGCATCAAGAGGAATTTCTCTCCCTCGCGAGAGAGCGAGAGAGAGAGAGAGAGAGAGAGAGAGAGAGAGAGAGAGAGAGAGAGAGAGAGAGAGCGAAAGAGAGAAAGGTATACGAAAGAGCAAAGACAAATATCATCGGGGAGATGAAAGTGCATGGCCACAGACCGATGGAACGCGGAGTGTTAGAAAAAAAAAGACAATGACGCGCGAGAGTTGCAGGACCGCGCGATAAGAAGACGGAAGAGGATTCGCGTGTGAGATCCACGGGACGATCCGGGTTCCGCAGGTTCGAATTGCAAACGAGCGAGCGAGCGAGCGAGCGAACACCGTAAACTGTCACGATGACAAACGAAGGCCGACATGTGCTTGAGAGCCGCGCCAGCGCCAGCGCGCGTTCTAAGTGCGGTAATAGCGCACTCGCGGCGAGTAACGACAGATGCTAGCCGAGGAGAGCTCGCGGAGAGTCGTGGCAGGCCTCCTTCGGATGATCCCGCCGGCAGTTCCTGTATTGTTCCCTCGCTCTCTCGCTTTGTCGATCCGCCGCAACTGCGCGCGCGGGCGGTTTTCTCCGCTTTTCTCTCCGTCTCCGTCTTCTACGTCCGAGATGGTGCGCTGCGCGGTGAGAGATCATTGGCACGGAGAAAACAAAGGGTATAATGGGTCCAAGGATACAATGGTCCATTGTTGTAGTCGGAGCTATTTGTCGAATCAAGTTAATAATTGGCGAGTAAAGGGGAATGAGTGACAGAGATCATTTCCTGATCCGATCATTTCCTTTTTTGCTCTCGGCGGTCAGCTACCGTCAGCTGTGCAATGTTCCATCTTAATTTTAATAATTGCAAAAAATATATTATTTATAGCAACATCTTGGCAATCTCGCACAAAATTCTCTCTGGAATTATGAAAAAAGAATCGAACCCCCTTCAGCAGAAAGTCTTATTAATTATTGTCATAAATATAGGAATGTTTTTCTAAAAGTAATCCCGCGGTCTTTCTCGGTTAGTCGTGGAATTTTATTTTGTCGCAAGAGTTACGCGAACTCTTTGGTTCCGCGGAACGAATGGTTTTAATCGGAAACTGACGACGACGGGGTTTTATCCGCAGGTGCTGAAATAGAAAGGCGTTGGCAGAAATTCCACCGTAATCAATTTTCACTCGGCGTGCCTGTCACAATGAGTTCGCGCGGACAATCGAATTTTCTCTATCCCCGTTTGTTTGGAGCGCATCCATTCGCCGCGCCGGCTCCAGCCTGGCACTTGGATGCACCGCGCACCGATGGTACTTTGGCAGCCGATCGAAGATTAAACGGTGCATCGATGTGGTCTATTTAACGCGGAATCGACGGCCGCGAGAATCCCACGGTTCCGATCATCCCGTTTCAACGTTTTCGAAAGAATTTCCTTCGCATTCGTTTTCTCTTGCTGTGAAAATTACACCCGAGATATAATAAAAAATCTGGAGCAGCTTTATCTATGCACATACATAATGAGTTATGATCGTTGAATTATTATTCTTCGCGTAGAATATTTTCGTAGAAATATAGAATAGATTTTTATAGTTTTATATGTATGATAGATTCAAGAAAAATTATACACGCACGTGGACACACACACACACACACACACACATCACTCTAACGATTATAAATATATTTTTTTCAAGATGCAAAACTGCTTCTCCAAGTTATAATCCGAGGTAATCTTGTGATCAAAATAAATATTCAATATAAAGTATAAACTTTGCCTCGATACTTTGCGACGATAACTTTCTCGATGTATCTCTTATTAATTAATTCAATTAATACGGGATTAATTAAATTTATTGCCTGCACTTGCAATTCGGGCTGACATCCCACACAGTCATAGATTTGAATGTTAATTAACCGCAACTTCCTACAACACGTCTTACACAAATTTCCATACCTGTTCTACGGGTGATGGTTTATCTAAATAACAAGTAGTCACGAATGTAGTAATGGCCGCGGGTAATAACTTGGTCCGTACTATCGTCTGTGTACTTCGCCCAGAAGTAAGTCCCGGATAATATAATCGCCGCCCTTTGTAACGACTTCAAACACGACTGAACGCCACATTTAGGGTGAACGTAATCAGCGGAACTTGGCCCGCAGGTAAACCACCGTCGAATATGCCGGCGAGACCCACGCGTTTTGTTGGCCGGTGTTGCCTTTGTCTATCACCGGGCCAAGTTAGTAGCGCTAACGACGGTTGTTGACGCGGATTAATAAGGCCCGTTCGTCGCGGACGCGATACGACGCGATCGATAGCCAACGTCCGGTGCCATGCCACATTCCGGTCGAAGGTCGCGCGTATATATCTCGTTATGCGCCTTGCACGTCTCCGCGATGTGCGCTGCGACTGTCATAAGCGGCGTGCGTGCGCGCACTCGCGACGCACGTTGACACACGTTGACGCGCGATGGCAAAGGTCCTTCTCGAAACCTTGTAATAGTTGCATCGGATTGCCGTGACGACGTTCGCAATCACTGGCGGAATTCGCGTTCGTAAAAGCGATTAATCGTCGTGTGTGGAAACCGGTCTCTTCGCGCTGGTTTCGAATTGGCCTGCGC
>VBVQ01001155.1:0-39435 GCA_011636635.1 Tetramorium simillimum
TAGCTGGGTGATGAGCAGACGGCTTCGCAGATAATTTCGTGGATGCGCGCGGCGAGAGTGAGGCCCGGCGACGCGTACTCGTGTGGAGATCCGGCAGCGACTTGTGGCATATCGTGTTTTCCACCGACGGGGAGTTGTTCGACTTCCGACCGGACCTACCGGAAGTATGCGAGTGCGAGTTGCTTCTACCGAACTTGAAGCGAACGTCTTGAGGCGCGCAATGCTGCGGAACAAATAACGCAATGTGTAACGATATAATCAATGTGTTCATTGATGAACGCGTATATAAATTCCCTTGACAAAAAATACATGTATGTGTATGTATATGTATGTATGTACGCTAGGATGCATTGCGGAGCTTAAAATAGCGCACGACTATACGAGAGATGAGTGGCGGCATTATAGCGCGGGATGAAGATCAATATGTCGCGATTTCCTCCTCACCAGGACACGATCCTCGTCCCGACAGCCGGGGGAGAGACTTCCGGGCGAGTATCGGAATTTCTCCTCCCGCGTCGGCACCCCGTTACTCTGCGCTGTACTCTGTGGCGGGCTCTCCGGAAAGAACATGTTCTCCTTGCTATCGGTGTTTAGCAGTCGACGCAGCTTTGTTTGCAGCTCGCCCCCGGTACCGCTCGGGGGCCCCGAAGAAATCGTCCGTCTTTGGGGCACCGGAACCAAACGTGGACTCTTCGGTGGCAGCGCGGGTGGCAGTGTTTGTTGAGGACTCAAAATTCCGTCTACTGGAAAATAGCAACGAAAATAGATTATCGCCTGCTGCAAAATAGACCTTACGATTCGCGCTACTTTATACGAGAGAGAGAACAATTAACAAGATATAATTAACAATTAATAAAGATACATAAAAATAACAAAGCATTTGAAATTGAATAAAAAAACGATTCTTTTAGAATTCTTTTAGAAACTATATAGCTAAATCATTTAAAATCAGACTCTTGTAGAATCTCCTAGAATTCTTTTATAGAATCAAGCTGATTGTTCTAGGATCAGCTCGAGCTTCTCTCAAAAAAAGAATGCGATTTCTCAGATTCTTTTGATCAGATTCCCTCGGTGCGTGCTGGGACTACCTTACGCCTCTTTGGGCTCGCGAGATTTCTCTGGTGACTTACGTCTGTCCTGTTCGTGACACGAGGCCCAGCAGCAGGGCGGCGTCATGGGAGTCGGCTGCAACTGCGACGGCGACGTCGGCTGCATGGGGCAGGCGGACGAGTTGCCGGTGCATTTTCGCAGCAATCTCGGGGGCGGTGCGCCGGGCGCGCTCAGCTGCGAGACCTGCAAGTGGCCGCTGTTCTTCAGCTCCTGCTTCCGATCCAGCACGGTCTCGCTCTTCACGTAAAAGGCTTTCGTCTCCTGCAGCAGCTCCACGGCGCTCTTCCGCTTCCCTGCAACACGCACGAAAAAAAAGGAACGGTGAGACCACTGGCGTAAATAATCCGCTTCCTGGAAGGAAGGAGACACCGCTTTCGGTGCCAGATACCCGGTCCATCTGGTTGAACCACGTGCGACGGGATTCTCGTAACCGCTAAATTTATGAAAGCCGGCTCCTCTTTAGAATATTAGCTCCCAACAGGGCCTCTGATCCCTGATATTTACGGTAGGCTTATCGAATGTCCCGGAAGTGTCGCATATCATCCAGGTACACGCCATCTCGGCTAATCCGAAGCTTATTTTTTTTTTATAAACAAATAATTTACGCGAGTCCACACATCGCTTACTCCAAAAGCCGTTATCGCGTTTGTTTACACGCATTTTTACGTACTGCTAAGGAAAAAGTAGGCGCGAAAAAGCCACGATCCGTATAAGTCGATGCTACGAAAGTATTTTACTGTTTCGAATAATTGCGAGCGACGGCTGTTTAATATTCAATCCGCGCGCGAGGCGTTTATTAAGAAACGTGATGAAATGCTAATGCGGTACGTACGAATGGCTGTTGCATGCGAAATGGAGTCCCGCCGCCAATTAGAGCGGCTTTCGTATATAATCTTACTTATACTAATTGGCAATTTGGCGATAATCTCGTTCCACGCGCGTAGATCCGCAAACCGGATATTCCCGATATGTAGGAAGAGGAACATCCGCGCGGACCCGGGCCGCGTTAAAGCCAGTTTATGCCGGTTTAATCAACGACCGCCACACGTATTGCCTCGTTATCAATCGTTTCCCACCACCGGAGAGAGATTCTTTTCGTCCTCGTCAGAGAGACCGATCTGTTCCGCGACACGTCCCGTTCTCTATGGCATCATCGACGTCGCGTCATCGCGTACAGATATCTGGCTCGGACGAGCGCAACGTCTTCAGTTGTGCGCCGAGGGCAAGTGTTAACGACGAGAGCAGCGGCGAGCATCTGTTCTCCTTCTGTTTTCGCGTCGTCGACATGATTGACGACATGTGCCTCGTCGTCGTCGTCGTCCTCCGACACGCACATGTCCCCGCGGAGAACGCCAGCCAGATAAAACCCGGGCGTTCTCTCCCCGGAGAGGCAACCACCGACCGCGATAATGGCACATACTGGAACACATACTGGCGATGGGAAAAAAGAAGAGCCGATACGACAGACAGAAGCAACGTCAAGGCCACGTATTGTATCGTAACATGTGGCGAAATCGACAAGGAGCGTATAAAAAGGACCGATGGACTTTCTATCGCGAGTATGTCGCCCGTTCATGTTGCACGACTATCTCTTCATTCAAGTTGCAAATAAATTATAAATTGAGAATTCATTATTTTAATTTCATTGAATTTATAAGTTTATCCACATAATATAGTTACTTATAATTCCTTGCTTTTAATTATAACTTATAATTGAAATTATCTATATATAATGTATAACATAATACTTTTATCTTTCCATTCATCTTTCTTCAAACTTGTATTTAATACGATTTAGATATGAGCGATAACGTAACTTTCATGTTTTTTTCTTTTCTTTTCTAACAGAGTTCTTCGTAAACATTCTATAGGATAATATAAGTGAGACAGGACCGATATCTTATATATTTTTATAGACGCAAAACTTTGGCTAATATCCATCAGGCATTTCTTTTCGTGTTAGAAAGAATCCGTTGCAATTAGAGAAAATTAATGTCGATCCTCGAGAGAATCATAGGTCGCTATCGCGAAGTGTATTGGCGACATGCTATCGCAACATTGAATTTGTTGGATCGAATCGCGGCACTGCGCTCGCTATAAATTGTCGAAACGAGGCTATCGGACTATCAGCGTCCGTCCTTAATCAGACGCGACACGATCGCGCACAATGGGACGTTAATGACGAAGATAATCCGAATTGTCGTAAAGCCGAAAAATGGAACGGACAATTTCTCGTCGGCTGCACGTAACTGCACGGAACGTATAGCTTCGCGGCAACTGCCGGTATATTTAGAAGAGCGTATCGTTCCGCGAGAGACGTCGGCGATGAAATAAAACGTTAAAACTGGAACGGAAGTGACGGCAATGGATTCTTCGCTGAATAAAACTCGATCTCGAGTTAATCCGCGCGCAGCCGTGTAATAATTCAAAACCGACAGGGTACTTCGCTTCCGCGGCTTTTGCCGGCGATAAGCTCGCCGATTCCGCTGGCGCGGAATTCGCCAAGCACGTGACGGAGATTCGTCTCGCATCTGCCGGGACGCATGCTTGCCGAGCGATTCGAAAAGTGCGCGGAAAGATTTCTTTCCTCTCCCTCGGGCAAGTGTGCACGCGTCGATAAGCGACGCCTTGACGCATCGATTCGAGATGCGATTCGCAATGCGTGATTCGCACGGACTCTCACCTGTATGGTCGGTATGCCGATGATGATTCCTGACGTACGACGGCGCGGGATGCCTGACCTGCTGCATGTCCCAATACGGATTCCGGCTGTTTCCGAAATTGTTCAATCGCGTCTGCTGCGAGGGCGAAGATTGCTTGCAGGGCAGCCGGGCCATGGCAGTCGTCATCTTCTTCTTCGGGATCTAAGCTGATTGCCTCGTGAACGTCCCGTTCAGTTTGTTGCGCCGTCGTCTCAACCCCATTTTCGAGCTATTGTCTCCTCTCTGGAAAAAAAAAACGATCGTAAGTCAAGCCGGGGATATTAATAAACAGGTTCGAATGCTTATTGTTCTCCAGTGAGAGATCCTACGCAATGGATATAGATTAGCCTCATCGTGAAATAGATCTCTCCAATTTAGAAAACGTGTGTTCATTACGAGATTAATGAATTTATTCTTATCTATGTTATTAGGGCGTAAATTCGCCGAAATAGTGCGATTTGATAGTTTTAATATAAAGAACTATTGTTCCGCGGGAGGCATTAAGAAATTTCGTGCACTGTGTACAGAATTAAGCGTATTACAGAACTGGCTGGCGTGTCGAGTGGGAAAGTGCCAGTTCACGCGGCTGGTTTAATATTTATCGGGCTGATTGCATTCAATGCTATCGCGGCCAGGTGCCTTTCATTACCATAACGCCGACTCTGTAATGCAGGCTACCCTGTTTGCGTTACAAAAGGATAAAACGCGCGCGACACCGGAGGAGCACCTGTATTCTCCCCTTTACCAGATCCTCCCCTATCAATTGCCACTCCAATTTAGATCGCGACCAAAGGGTGCGTCACTCGTTCTCGACAGCTCGCGCCCGTGGATCTGGTAACAATGCCGCCTAAATTGGTCGCGTGAAAGCTGACGAGGGTTTTTAACCTAGCGTTAAGGCGAAAATATAAAAATAGCGCGATCGTTAAGGTGATGTTTATAAAACTTTCTCAGCTAATCTAAGGGCTTAAATCACAATAAACATGCGATCGTTAGAATATTTCAAATTAAGTTTAGTCCTTGAACCGATTTGTATCAAATCACAGAAATTAAAGCAACAAAATTTTTCTTACACTTTTTTTTAATTATAATAACAAAGTAGTTATAGAAATAACACTGTGCTTAACATTATCTGGAGTTTATTGTTCCCCGGCTTTAGTAAATTAATCCTCGTAGATGTGAACACTACACTCGACAGCAATAAAAACGAATTCGCTATACTCTTCGTCAGCGAAAGAGTCAAATTCACTTTCAGGAAACGAATGACAAACGATACAAAATTTTAATTAATGATGATAAAATTTCAAATATCAAATTTAAATATCAATTTCAAATTCAAGCTTTCAATTTCTTTTAAGTCAATTTTTTTTAAAGAATTGGCGGAACGCGAGCGTCAGTTAACGATCAATTGTATATATACTATAAGTTGACAGAATAAATTGAATGAGTGCTGGCTTTAAATTTAACAACGAAGTTATCCGAAAACAGAAAAAGTCGTAACGCAATGCACTATTATCTCTTTGTAAAAATAAGATTCTTTATAATTCCATATCCATTAGTGTGTAATAAAAGTACATATTCACAATTAAGAATTAGGATCCTTACAGACCCATTTATATCAATCGAACGACATATAACGTGTTCGAGAAGGCTTAATAAATTTCAATCGTAAGCTGATTTAGGTAATTTGCACGGTGAAAAGAATCTTTATCTGTCTATCGTTCAAATGATGTCTGGTTTATTAATTCCAACTTTGATTAATTAGAAGCAATTTACCAAAGTTTAAACGTAACGTAGATAGAGAGGACACAACTTCTAAATTTTACGAAAGACTAATTATGGAGCTTTGTCGGAAGGCGCTTTCCGCGAAATCAGAATTTCCGCTCACTCCGGCGATAAGCGAAGGTATCAGTACTCCGCGAAATTTGTGCGTCCCACGCGGTTCAAGACGGTCCGACTCCGGGGCTGACGAACGGTACACTTTCCTGCCGTTGGAACAGCGAAATCGTTCGACTTGACCGAGCAAAAAGTTCGACGGCGAGTCCTTCTCTTCTGCGAGAGAGGCACTCGCATACCCATGTCGCGCGGCTCCAGCGTGCACGCACGTGTGGCACGTAAAGGCGGCCGATAATATCGCGGCAAAGCGTGTGTGCCTACGTGTCTGTCGCCGCCGACGATGCGCTCAACGAACGGTATCCGTGCGCGACGCATGTATATGCGATAGCGTGCGCGTATAAGCGTGAGATGTCCCAACTCGGGCGCTGGACACTCGCCGCCAGGACACGCATCGCCGATCGCGACGCGCGTGTAAGTATTCGCACGCCTGGCACACGCGCGCGGATAAGCCCGACACCAGCCGCCAGCGATTCGCGCCGATCATTATTTCCCGTCGAATCGACGGATTAAAAAGAAAAGCTATGAGGTTGTATCTATCTTTGGGCTATTACATCCTCCGAGTGTTCCACATGTGCTCGACACTTTGCCGCAGAAAGGATTCATCCGCACGGTCCTTAACAAACCTATCACTGAGAGAAATGTTTTGTTCTATAAATCAAAATTTTGTCGGAACGACAAAACATTTTGGTTAAAATATGCTCAACAAAACAGTTTAGTTGCTTTTATTTGTTTATAATTTGTGAAATCAATTGGTTTTTGATTGGACAAAACAGAAAAATACATTTAATAGAAACAACGAGATTTTATATTTAATACAGATTTTATTGTATTAAACAAGACACTTGGTTGCTGTTAAAAAACACCTCAACTAAACAGTTTGGTTGGAGATACTCAATTTTTTTCCCCAGTATACGAACTCGAGTTTAATATTGTAGGCAATCACACAGAGTGATAAATTATACAGACATATATTTCCAATTTTGTTTCTTTTAATTAGTGCCTTATCAGTGCTGCACCATTTGATTTGTTTCGTAATTCGATTTTGTTCGTCGACCGTATCGAATCCAGTTCAAGGATCAGATACCATTTTATTTAGAAGAAGAAGAAGAAGCATCCGATCATTATCGGAACTACGAGAGCATATATGCGTCCAGGGAAATCGATGTAGGCCACGGACGCATATATACGTCCAGTGAAATCGACGTAGGTCACGGACGCATCCGTTTGACGATCTTCTTCATTTTCTTTTTACAAGGTATTTTTTTATCCTCCTTCGTCACCGTGTCTTGTGTCGTCCGTAATCATTTAGTTCTGCTTCATTCTGAAAGGAAGTTTCCTTCCTTTTCTCCGAGAGGCTCACAGTGCTCCAATCTCATTCCAGCAGTGAAATTATCTACCTCGCGTCTCGAGAGCGCGTCGAAAGACCGCGTCGGCCCTAATCGTCCGGGCGCGAACGCCGGACGATCCAAATCAATCGTATTGTCCCGGTGAGAAAAATTGCATCAGGGCGGTGTACCCGACATGTCGAATCGGACGAGATCGCAGTAACACATCGATGATCGCGTTATTGCGAGCGAACGTGACGGACGTGACGGAACTTGGAAAGGCAGGATCCCACGCCTGTGCGCACGTGCGCATGAAAAGATAAAAGTTCTCCCGACGTCTCTCTCTTTGTAACCCGGGCAACGGGGTTCCACGTTTTTCACAGCCGAGTTTCCTCCACCAAATGTTGGCGTGACGCTCCGTAGACCTGCAGTCTGCAGTGAGAAATTCCGTCTCTCTTCTGGTAGACTTCACGCACACGCACGGCAACCACCTACACGTGCAGCAGCCACTCGCAGCCCCTTGCCGTCGCTCTGTTGTTTGTACAATATGCTAGACCGTCCGGCAAATGGAAGCCGTCTACGGGAACCCTGCTAAGCAACGGTCGCTTACCAGAACCGTTAAAAAAGACTTAGCACAACCGAACGATTGCAGAAAATATCTATTATAAAAAACGATTATTTCTGACAGCGTGAGATTCAACTCTCTAACCTTGTCTTCAAAGAAAAGAACAAAAGATTAATTGAACACATACATACACTCACGGACTGTCTTATAACAATTTTTAACTACTGTTTATGAGAACGGAACAAGAGAATTAAATGTTTAAACGTATCCTCATCGTCAGCATTTTGTCGTTTTGTAAATCGAAATTCTCTTTATCGGATATTCGATATATTAAATTTACATAATTACACAAAAATACATACGAATTGAATACATTAACTTATAAGTAATACTTTTGGATTACAATATAATTTTTTTATGAGAACGAATCAAAACGTAAAATCGAATGTTTAAATGTAATCGACAATGTTTATGTGTCGTTTTACGAATCAGAGTTCTCTTGATATTTACAGCTTTGATATATATTAAATTCGCATGAATGCCACGCTAAAATGCATATGAGATAAAATTATACTTTTAAAATAGTATTTTTTATGAAAACGAAAAATTTCAAATGTATTTTTATCATCAGCAACGTTTACACATTGTTTTGCAAATCAAAACTCTTCTCTTTATACGTATTTATAGCTTCGATATAAATTCGATTAAATTCGCATGATCGTGCAAAAATACGTATATATATAACGTATCGAGATAAAATTAACTTGTACCTTTATAGATTGCAATACTGAAAGAAAAAAGACAAACTGTCTTATATTTGTACACTGAAGTTATATATGTGGACCTAGTTTACAATAATAGAGATGAGAAGTTATTATCCCACATACCTATGAAGGGTTAAGATGTGCGGAGGATGGCCGCCTTCGCCTTCCGCAATTAAGTATTTACCACTCTCTTTCTCTATCTCTCTCGAGAAAAACGTAAAATTTCACTGATTAGATAGAAACGTCTTATATTTAGCGTGTCGTATTTCACTCACGGATCTTAGCATGTAAGCAATTTGCATCAATTTTTCACAGCTAGACTAATCAGTTTCAAATCCATTTGAAATTCAACAGAGAATGCAATTTTAAGACGGTTAATTAAGGGAGAAATTAAGATTTTACCGCTCATATCTCTGAAACTTAGAATCCCTTCACCTTCGATCGCTTAAAGCTCAAGAAGTATCGATGCCTTTCCGGCAAAACCTCGACTCGAGATAAATCAGAGACACCGAATGGTGGATGAAAGGTGGCTTTGTACGTCCGGAAAGCACACCCCGAATGTTCCGAGTGCCAACGGAACGGACGCGTTAAGCGTTACTAGTGGTAGCCGCAAAAACGTCAAGCCCAGCAGCAGTCCCGTGGTCGTAAACCATCGACGGATGTGTCGAATGAATCCGCCTGGTCAACAGTTTATGGTACGCGCGCAGCAATTGACCTACATTGTGTTGGACCGTACCGTAGGAAGGGACCATAGCCCCGGACTAAATTATCAGGACCCTGACGACGCACGAGCGTGAGGGTGACTTAATTAGCCAATTACTGCCGCGCGTAGGCAACAACGGCGCGCAGTCGGTGGTCTTAGACCGAGGGGCAGAAGGACGGGGAGAGAGATAGCAAAGGGTACGAATATCGGACGAATGAGTTTCGTCACTCGGGGGGCGAGACCGTCGTCGTCGTCGTCGTCGTCGTCGTCGTCGTCGGAGATGCCGCAGAGGTTGCCATCCAAATCCAGGACAAGGCGATTGAAACGTCAGCTTTATCCTTGAACGGTGCAAAAGGATTCCCGGCTCTTCGGCGAGAATCAATTCGCGGTTGTTCGCGTTCTCACCTAAACTCGCCTATTGACAGGTCCTATTGAGCGTGGCAGAATCGAAGGGGTCGAGAGGAGCGCGCAGAGAGATACGTTACATTTAAAATATTTTTGCCCTAGCACGTAGCCTTGCTCCACATATGGCTCGCTATCCTCCTAAGGCTCACACGGTGGGAGATATTTTTCTCTTTCAATGAGAGGATGCCGAACGGAAATTACTGCGGCTATCGCGTGCTAAACTAAATTCACGTACTGCAGTTGAATTTATACATAGGTACTACGCACAGTATGTTACATAGACAACCGTGATCTTTTCAAAAAGAACATATATCTTGCATATATATTACATTATTACATATTACGATATATTCTTTGCATTTATTCTTAAAATCATAAAGCTGTCGTGTGCATGTTTACGTTTCTACAGCCAAAATCATCGTGCACATTATTTGAAGAAAATGTGACAGAATAATAACAAATGTAATTATGGAATTATGGAAAAAGGCCAAATATGAAAGAGTAAAATTTTTTAACGCAAGCGAATTTAGAGTTCTTACTATTCAGCACTTGTATGAATATTAATAATTAGTATTTTCTATATAAACTAAAATGAATCTCTCCAACATTTTCAATCCTTACCATTGTGTGCAGCATGGCTTATACATATATCTCTTTTCATCAGAAATTGTATACTTTATAATTCTCCATTGTTGGTATTTAATTACATCGAAGCGTAAAGTGTTAACGATATTTTAAAACGCGTGACAAGTCTCTCGGGCCACTCGCGAGGAGCCTTTTGTGAAATGAATTGCGCGTCGTTTCCGCTTGGAACTTTCTGATTATTTGCTACGCGTAATAAAACGCTAGCCTAGCATATCCGACTGCCGGCGCGGAGGGGCAGGATGCGTCCATCGTCTAGTTCCGCGTAATTTCTGCGGGCAACCAATGGTTCACAGTGTACGCGAGCACCGCGTGCGGGCGGTTAAATGCCAGTAATTGTTTGTTATTTCGTCGTGTTCCGCAAGCGGATTACACGAATTACGCCCCAGAGAGAAGAAACGCGAGACGACGTAGCGCTCCATTTTTCGTTAGAAAACCATACTTTCTTCCGGGTCTCCCACTCCGCTACTTTTCCGAACACATCGACAGTCGTTAGCGCGACAAAAGGATTGAAAATAATCGCCGGCGGAAAGATATTTTTCTTTCTTTCGTCCACCCCCCCGCTCTTTCGCGGCCGACAATGACGTTTGAATGGAACGTCTCTCGTGTGCACAGCGAGACTTATCAGTTTATTGAATGAGAAAAGGCGGTTGCTGGAAATAAACGCAATGCGCGCGTCCGCGACTGAATAGAATGCCATCCCTCAGTACACGTGGCTGTTCGTAATGACCTTCACTGCTCAGGAAAATGCACATGACGTATAATATATATCGGTCTTTCTGTCACAGATTTCCGGTTTCGTCTGGGCCGACAATATCGAGCCGATCGACCGACCAACCGACCGTGTACCAGCAACTTCGCCGGCTTGTGCAGGTCCAACGGCGCACGTTCGTCGCTGGCACAGTTACCTTTCCGGTTCCACCTTGCGATGAAGTTCAGCCGTCGAAATCGATGAGTGATTTGAACGAGGAGCGTGGAACCGCCAGCGCGTTAGCGCCAACAGGGATAAGACCGAGAAGAGATATTGTCGTCAACGCGTAAAAATACCCTTCTATGAGCTCGCCGAAGTTTTAAGAATGACGCCGCGGTCGATTGATGATAGCTCGCCGTCGCGAGCCTCGTCGAAAAACACGCGGCCTGCGTCACCGTACAGATTAAAAATTTTATCGCGCTTGGAAAGTTTAATTAACCGTCGTTTAATCAATCCTCTCCCCTACGAGGGGTGTATTCACACCCCGGCCTTTGAAGCGCACCCCAGTAACCTTCAGCAGCCACGTAAACGGAAGGTTAAAGATATCTTCTCTACGTCACATCGTATATGACGTCAGTGTAGCCTTATGTTTTTTACGGTCCAGTTTTACGTGCACGTGTCGTGCAGGGTGGCCTGCATCTCGTTACGTAAAAGCACATAGGACCCTTGCGTCACTCTGTACTCGTTATCCTTTTTATCTGGCGTCATCAACGGGAGTTCCATTCAATTTACGCATATCAGAAAAAATTACGTTACAACTACGCTCGTGTCCAAGAAAATCCGCGAGCGAGCGGAGACTCCCCCGATCCTGAAATTCCAAAGCTTATTGGACGCCACATTTGTCAGGTGATTTATTTTTTCTCACATCAGCGTTTAATTGTCACGTTCGATGAGCCTACACGCGTAGGCTATTGATATCATACGCGACGTGGCGTTTCGCGCTCGCTTTGCAAAAATAAATATAAATCCGCTGACACCCGCGGAACGCGATTTCGCTCATTGACTTTCACCATTACTTCCAATATTCCAGACAGTACTCCATTTCCCGTCTCCGGCATGTTTATTCCCGAGTGTTAAACCAGGAGGAGGAGGAGAAGGAGGGATTTTGTTTCTGTTTGCACACAATTCTGCGGCGATACCGCGGATCGATAGACACCACTTTCTCTGGCCACTCGACAGAGCGCTATTTCCATCTCGCTTTTGACATTGAATTCAAGCTCACGCGTTTCCCCGAGAAAACAATAGACGAAGCCACTCTATAGGGCCGAGCGGTGTGGACAAAATCTAGATACGCGGTTCAAAATAAGGGGTAATACGATCATTTAGAACTGCCAAAATGCCGCGAAATGCCTCTCGCGGATATTACCGACAAACTCATTTCAACATAAACGAACAAATTTTTCAATCCAGCGTGACCTCTATAAATATAATTTAGTTGCGCTTCGCCAATCTCTCCCTTCATTTCCATTCAGGCGTTTCAGGTGATTCCCGAAACGAGTTTTAGGATAATCGTCCTTGGTCAGAACGCGTCGCTTTCTGCACACAGAAAACTGTATACTACCTACCAGTAAATAACTTGGTCAAGTATTTGATAAGTTTACATATCCGCAAATCTATCACAAAGGCATCGTAAGCATCACATTTACTTGAAACATATTCCGAGTACATCTTAAACTATTATTAAGAAAATAATGTTTGCTGATGAGAACTATTACTTAAACAAGATAAAATAAGTAATTGCTTCTCTCGGTTGTAAAATGATATTTTTCTGTGTGCGTTATTGCACAATTCCAAGATAACATCCCGGCAATCTCACTTTTTTTTTCCCTAACAATTATTACAGGTCGCTCGGCGTCGTCATCGTCGACGCTCCGGCGTCGCTTTTTCCGTCATCGCGTTGACGCCTCTCCGCAGCCCCCCGCAGTATTATCGTAAAGTGTACCGGGGAACACAACCAGCCGTATCTCCCGTGTTTTGAAACGCTCGCGTGGCTCACAAAAGGCCGGCCGCCGTGGAAAACCGGTAGGGAAAATGTCACGGCCTTGTCACCCGACGCGCCGCCGATCGCCGCGCAAAATAGTAGGTATATCGACCTTACGGCTGGCACGCCGCACAAAGACGACGGCGAATTAACGGGGCGGGATTGACGGGGAATTCGACGAGCGGATTTTCAGCCGCACGGGGCGCCGGGACGCGGAAACGGCATCGGCGGCGCGAAACGAAGGCGAGAACGCCCGCGATGGAGGTTTAGATTATTTTTTAAATGGGCGTAATACGCGGATACGAGGCAGCATCTGCGGTGCAATTTACACGCGTGCAACGGTGTTAGCGAAGCATATCGCTGGAAAGGCCAGCTGGCTCTCCCCCCCCCCCCCCCTTCGAGTTCCGGATCGGTATTAAGCGTCATTTTTCAAATGTTGTATATACGTTGCGAGTGTCGATACACAACCCGCAGAACGCGGGCTAACGGTGATCAAAGCTCCGAGTACAACCCGCCGCGAATGCATCGTCGCTCAAATGCCTTTTCCGCGTTTCTAATGCGTAAAACATCGCTCCGGTTAGTTTGCCAGGGCGAGCGTTGGATTAATATTATTTCTACAAAGAACAAACAACACAACCGCCGCTTGTAATCTACGCTTCGTAACGATCCCTCGAACCGAGAGAAGTTAATTGAAGATTTAAAAAGATTTAAAAAGGAGCTCGCGCGCGGACGAACTTGGTTTTAACTTCTGCTACAACGTGCGCGCTGAAATAACGCGAAATAACGAACGGGGAAGCGTATGATGAATTAAAAGGGCAAAACTGACAGAATAAATTTACATTTTAACTGTTTTTCTTTGCGTACGCTGGATGTACGCGGGACGCGGATCGCCGGGCAGGATTGCGCAAGGTCGGAGCGCCGTCGAGGGGAGGACCCGGGAAACCTTTGGAAACCGGAGGGAAATCGTACTCCCGAAGCGTGATGCCGCGGCAATTAGGAGACGCGCGCGTTGATCGCGCAAAAGTCGGTCGTTCTCGAAATCTCATGTGACCATCGCGGCGCGGCGCGCTTCCGGCCGCGTGTAAAAAAAAAAAAACCGCCGCGCGACCAAGTTCTCCACGCCGCTTTCGAGGCATTTTTCAACGGGCCGCAATGCATAAAGCGTAATAATGACGGGACCGTACCGTAATCGGCATGTACACGCGCGTAACTGGGAAATGCGCCTCCGTTGTTTAAAAGCCTAGCGGTTTTCCACACGTACGGCTCTCACACGTGACTATCCGCGGCGAGCGTACGTGATAAAGCAAGACGCCGGGATAATAATGCGACGGCGAGCGCGTTTCGCGCGATTAGAGGCTAATGCCAAGGTCCCCCCCCTTTTCTCCCTGTTAAAGGGTGAAGTCATCTTTAGCGTGGCACGAAGCGTGCACTTTGCATTATCGCGCGCGCGCGCGAGAGTTCAATTTTTTTTGCGATAGACGCATAATGAAAGCTTATCTCCACGAGCTATCAGTCAACACATGGGCGGGAGCTTGATTTTTTTCTTTTTAATAATGTCTATTAAAGACCATTGAATGATAAAATAAGGGTAAATTCAATAAACGAGAATTGTTGCTTATTGTCTATAGACGGAATTTGTAAGGGTGAATGAAACTCAAAGGAGCGACTCGCAGTCTGTGCTTTGGAAAATAATTAATGCTAGGGAAACGATGTCTCGTGAGAATAATTAAATGCAATAAGTTATTTTAGCTAACATTCTTTCGACGCTGGCAAAACAATAGTTATTTTAGCAGTTTAATCTTGACCAGATTAAAAATTTATGCTTTCACGCTCGAAATTATTAAAATTGGAACTTAATTTGAGAAGAAAATTAATCTGTTTAATATTAGTTTTTTTAGTTCCAAAATACTATTACATACTACACGAAGAAAACGAAATTCCGTCTCCAAGTCATGAGATCATAAAAGTATGATCTCACTGTTTCATGATTCAATGTTATTTTACGTTAGTTTTAATTGCTTGTACGATGTTTTGATTGTATCCTATCAACAACGAGCGCAAAATTTCGCTTGAACCTTAATTAAAGACTAATTGACTAATTAAATTCAATTCTGAAGATACGAAAATGCTTGGGGTGGATATTTAAAGGCTCATAATCGTTAAAAAGGAATTAGATAGCGGTAGCGTAATGTTCCGAAATTAGCGCTCGAAAACTCCTTTTAAAATTTCCCGTTATATTCCGAGCGTATCTAAACAGTTGTAATTTTTTAATATAAAAAGAATATTATCAATTAATCGTAATGGTCAATATTATGGAAAAGCGGAGGGAAAAACAAATAATATTAAAATACAATGCCGTCCATTATCGTGTTTGTCGACAATAAACACGATAAGCAATACACACGAATACACGAGACAACCAAAGAAAGAGAAAAGGCATCAAGGGAAATAATTTCATTGGAGTTTAGCGAACTTATCGAAATAAATTCAACCTAAGGTAAACGTACCGGACCCGATATCACGAAACGACGACAAAACGTCGCCAGGTGCGCGCGATAATAATCGGAAGAACTTACCGCGGTGTGCAACACGCGACACTATTGATCAAAGTGAAACTTGGGATTTTTTAAAGCGAGTTTATTGCTTACGGATCAATTATCGCGGTGGGCGGACCGATAGGTTCGATGTAGAAATGTGAAGGTCTCGCTTCAGGCTCCAGCCTCTTTGAAGTTTCGCGAAAAAAAAGTTGTATGTTTCTGCAATCATGAAAAATATCGGCAAAAAATAATATTCTTCGTTTATTTAAACCTGCTCGTGCCTCGTCTTTGTCTTTGTCTGCTTCGAAAAGAAGATCCTCTCGCCTTCTCTCTCTCTCTCCCTTCTCTCTCCCTCTTTCTTTCACTCACCCTTGTTAAACTAGCACACCCATACTGATAATGAGAGAAATGTACAGTTACTTTTGGCCTTAACCACAATTTTATATTTCTAACAATGATTATGGTCAACATAATGATGTATAGTTAGAAATATTGTTAGAAATATTATAAAATTATGATTAAGGCCAAAAAACCTATATTTTTCTCTCAGTGCACCACAAAAAAATCAAAATAAAATGTAAGTCAAAATTAAGTGCTACTTAGACCCTAATTTGGTGCTCAATTACCTGATTTTAGTATTTGAATGATTTAATAAGAATTTGCAATTGAAAGAGGGAGTGCTGACTTCTATAAAGCTAGCAACTCCACTATTGAAAATATTTGCACTTTCTCTCGGTGTCCAGAGAGAAGCACAGAATCGCTAACTCGCTTAACGTAAACTGGATGTTTACGACCTGTACGGTAAAAGTGGCAGAGCGCGAAAATCGATAGGCCGGGTAAGCGTGTCGCACGCGAACGCGGACATCCGCGTGTGAACTTTATCGGGGAAGCTGGCCGATCTTCGCCAGCGCGGCGGAGTCCGGGTAGCGATAACAACGACGGGGCGAGAGACAGTCGAGAAGTCGAGACGTCTAATAGTTCAATTATCTCGAGTCCACCGGAGCGATATGAATATTTGAGCGGCACGCCGCCGAGACGAGAGACATTTGCGGCGATGAATAACGCCGCGCGTGTAACCCAGCCCGAGAAAGAGAGAGAGAGAGATCGTCGAGGGAGATCTCGCGCGCGTCACGAAGTCGATCTACAAGCGCATTCTTATCGGGAGCGATTGATAGACAATGGCATTCCAATTACGGGCGCTCCGTAGACGTAGACACGAGGCTCTACACTCGAGACGAGTCGTTGCAAAAGCCATTTCGGAGAGCTGCAGCGTAATACGAGCGGATTTATCGCGACTTGTAGAGATACCGGAGCGCCGAGAGCTCCGGCGCTCGGTATTAAAATCTGAGATTTCAGGATTTAGGTGTCGCGATAGATAGCATTATAAAGCGAAGTGCCGTGTCGCGTTAAATCAAATTGCGGCACGGCAATACGATATTGTGTTAAGATCCTCGTAAGACGGGCGCTTCTAAAAACGTTTCACGTTTTCCCCTCGTTTGCCTGCCCCTCGTGCTGGTACCAGCTGGGGTTAATTCATGCGCGGCCGCCGTGAAAAGGAGAAGTTTGCGCGGACGTTGCGACGGCCGAAAATTGAACAAGCGATTGATCGATATGGCATTTTACATCGTGTATCCAATGCACCGTTCAATTAAAAGCAATTGACAACGGCGGTCTGCGCTTGATAAATATGCAACACCTATTTCAAAGCCGCGCTTCCGCCGGGGCTTCCGTACACGCTTCGCGTGTACAAAATCACGGACAGAAGTGCCTTTACCCGCGAAGTTGGCCGTGATCAGGTTCATCTCTTTCTTTCCAATGTGGCAGGCAGTGGAACGAAAAAGATAAACTCTGAACGCGCCGATTTCATGTGTAAAGGCATTAATGAGCGCGTGTGTACAAAATCGCGGAGATAAAAATTCGTCAAATAAATTCACGTAGCCTCGTCGAGGCGTGCATGTGTCTAATCAAATTCTCTTTTTTTTTTATACATATATATAGCGGATTTCGCCGCATATCTTTCGGACACGCATACGGCGGCGCGTCGCGGCGACGTATCGCCTGAAATTGTTGGAAAGGCCAACGGCGTATTTCTCCCTAGAACAACTCGCAGCGGAGAATCCGCATCCCCGACGTTGCCGCGAAGGTCTGATGATTAATTCAGGGCCTCGCGCGCGAGAATCAATATTCGACAACAGCAACAGCTGATCGGCCGACGGACGAAAATATTGCGCGATCCGCGGGTTTCGAAGACGCGCCGCGTCGAACGAACATAAAGAAAAAGAAAAAAAAAAACGCGAAACGGAGAACGGAAACCGTGAGAGACTCGAGACGCGCGTGTCGGCGGTAACGCAAAGGCGGACAAAAAGTGGAGCGGCCGCTAACTAAGCGATATTTCGTTCCAGAAAGAAGCGAGAAAGAGAGAGAAAGCGGGAAGACGAGGAAGAGAGACAGAAGCGGAGCGCCGTAGCCGAAAAACGCGTGCGTGGATCGTAGGCGCGTGCGATCGGCGACACGCGACGGGCGGTGCGTGCGGGGGAGCCGGGGGAGGCAAGGTGCCTCTCGGCTCATCCGGACGACAGGTAGGTTACTCACGTTGGATGCTGCGGCGTCAGCATAGCGGCGCCTTCCCGGGAGGAGGAAGCGGAGAGCGCGTGCGATCCTCGCGCGAGGACGGCACCGCGAGGAGCGCGCATTCGCGTCCGGGGTTCCCGACGATCTCGCGGCGACGTGTGTGTGCCTCAGGAAGCGGCTGCGGTTGCGGCGGTGGCGGTGGCGGCGGCGGCGGCGACCACACGGCTTTACGCACGTTCAAAGCACTCGTGCTCGCGCGAAGCTACCACCGCGTTTAGGGTAAGCGAACTCGCTTTGAGTCGCGCGACGTCTCCGCGACGTTGTTGCCCGCCTCAGCTCGGCCTCTCGACCCCTACGAGCGGCCCACGAGCTCCGCGACTTGGCTGGCTCTGCCTCCGCGCTCGGATTGTCGCAGATTGTCGATTCGCGTTCGGCCCGAGCTGAGCGCACGCACCGCCACGACCGCGAAGCAACGGCAGCGCTCGTCGCGACGGACTGGAGGGGGAACGTACACTGGAGCCGTGTACGCGGCTCTCTCTCTCCCTCCACTACTTGCGGCTAGGTGCCGCGACGGCAACGCCTCCACAGCGAGCGTTGGAAAGTTCACGCAAGTACACGTACAGCGTGAAGTTGTGTAGGCTGCGTTTCGTTTTTCCACAGCTGATGTCCGTTTCTATTAATGCAGATTAACTTTAATCTCGGTTTAACCACCGGTTTAACTTACTTTTCATTTCTTTCTAATTCTAATTAGGAGTAAAAAAAAGATAGAAAGTAAGTTAAACCGAGATTAAAGTTGATCTGCATTTGTAGAAATAGGCATAAAGGAAAATTTGTTTTACGTAAAGCAAACTCCTATTGGGTATTATTAGTTAAACTCCGTTTAAAGTAAATTTTGAAATTGGTCCTAATAGCTCTCCATCCACCTTGGTTTTTTCAGCTGAGACTGAAAATCTGTGGAAAAACTAGCGTACCAATATTAAAACTCTATAGTGTACGTGACATGATCTATAGATTTTTGGCTTCCAACGGGAGAAACGAAACGCAGCAATAGTTTAAAGTTCTGATATTCATTTCTTTCAATGCAAATTAATTTTTAATTTTGGTTTAAAACCAGCATTCACAATTCAGTTTTATATTTAAAATCTTAAGTGTAATCTTAAGATGTTGTAAACCAATCACAAGTAACTGTCATGCGTTTGAACGAGACAAGTGAACGCAGCTTTATTGTCACTGTCAGTTTGCAACGTGTATCTTGATAGCCTTGATGTTTGTGTTTCTGCTTTTAATTATCGTACATGTTTAATTCTCCGTTATTATAGAATTGTGATTAGATGTCTGTATTCATATAGAATTATCTATTCGAATAATTCTCTTTGATTTGAAACGATAATCATGTATTATCTTGAGATATGATGTGATAGAAGCTATTAATTGCCACGTGTTTTTGACAGACTATAATCCGCTTTACGTCTGTCCAAAAAAACCGGAGGAACATTTTCTGGTTTAATAAACATCACATTTTGTATTGTGAAACGCACAGCTCAGAAATGGAAAATGATAATCCTGTCATATATGGACTTGAATTCCAAGTATGAATCTATCACAAATTAATCAAGTAAACCACCTAGTAAACAGCAACTCTGATAATAATATATCAATATTATAATTTCCCGCTCAACAATGGAGCTATCATGTATAACAATGGGAAATTATAATATTGATGTAATCACTTTTGGTGTTTACCGGCCTATGTAACTTTTTATTTTACATTATTTCAGGCTGTCGCTAAATAATATTTAAATGTCTAATGTTGCTATTTGCTTCTTATTGTTATAAAAACTTCAAATACGTAAAAAATTAACATACTGTTTTATGTTTTAGACCAGAGCACTGTCCGCTCAAACGGCCGAGACGGATATCGTGAGATTCTTGGTAGGAACGCAGTCTTTAAAATTCAACAATAATCAGGTTCATTTAGTGGAGCTTAATGAGGAAACGGAAAATTTGAAGACGCAGGTGTTTCAGCATCCAATAGGAGAAATTTGGTCCTTGCAGGCTTCTCCGACTGAATCAAATATATTTATTACATGTTACAATAGCTTGAGTGGTAAATAGGCTTTTCCGTTGTATATTTAGTTTCTTCATGTAACATCATTTTACTCGAGCTGAAATTAATAGAATTTTTATTATTAATAATTATATATTTGTGGCATAAAAAATATATCTTCTGGTTCAAAGAACCTTAATTTTTTTAGAGGAAGGTACTTGCCAGATGAAAGGCGCTATCTGGAGATTTCCTGAAATAAAAGAGTACACTAATGATATTTTGCAACTCGATAAATTGGCCGAAATTGATACGACTCCGTACGGCACTGATCTTAAAACAATTGCCTATCATCCTATGGACAGTAAAAAGGCTGTGTCAGTAGTAGATAATAATTTCGTTTTATGGGATCTAATTAAAGAACCACAGGTATTAATCTTCTTTTATAATCAGGGATACTCTATTAATATTATACATCAAATTTATGTCTATTGTTTTTAAGACTGCTCTCTTAATAATTTTAATTTTTTTAATGCTATTCAGGTTATAGTATCAGGCACGTTAGCAGGCAAAGGTCAGCCACGGTTTACGAACGGCAAATGGAATCCTCACAACGGTGCCAATCAATTTGTAACTTTGAATGATAACAATGTTCGAGGATGGGATTTTAGAAGTCCAGCCAATGCTGCTTGGTCTATTTTATCTGCACATTCACAAATCATCAGGTAATAATGATGTAGAAATTGATTCTTGATAGAGTTGAATTTATCATTCTTGTAACTTGTTTCTCAGGGACTTAGATTTCAATGCAAATCGTCAATATTTTCTATCTACTTGCGGTGACGATGGATATATGAAGTTCTGGGACATCCGACTTCCCACGGAACCGGTACTGTCGCGCATGGAGCATTCGCATTGGGTGTGGAACATAAGGATTAATCGCTTCCACGATCAGCTCGTTTTAACATCTAGCAGTGACTCCAGAGTGATATTATGCAGTATCGCGTCTATATCATCTGAACCATTCGGACATATGGTGTCAGTTGAGGACGAGACATCGCAGAACGAAGAATCTTGTGAGAAAAAAAAGTAAATATATCGAGCAACGATACTTTAATTTACACGTAAAATAGAAAATTTTATGTATTTATTTATATCGTTCTAGATTAGAAGATGGTTTAGTAGGAAGGTACGAGGAGCACGAAGACAGTGTGTATGCAGTGGAGTGGTCGTCTGCCGATCCCTGGACATTTGCGTCTCTCAGTTACGACGGGAGATTAGTTCTGAATAAAGTACCGCGTAAATATAAATATCAAATATTGCAACTATGAATCTGCAGTATTTGACAAGAGATGATAAAATAGAAATATTACCGCATTTTATTTATTGTAAATTTAATTTTGTATATCATGTATAATATTAATTATACATTGTACATATATGTATACATAATACCAGGTATAAAATAATTTTATAATTATTAACAAGAAAATGTATATTTACACATGAGTATAAATTAAATAGAACATTAGAACTGTTCTGAGACCTTACTAGCTATGTTTCTTAATTGCCCGTAAACCTTGGAAGGTGGACTGCCCAAGATTAAATTGCAAATCGCCCTACGAGCTAATTGTATATTTTGAAAAGAACCGAGTATGTGTATCTTGGTGTCCGCCAGTACGATTCTGGTTTTTGTTACATTCTCGATGGTAAACTTTGTTCTTCCACCTTTGCCTGCTAATCTTCCGATCGCTCGACACTGGTGGTCCCCTTTTATTTGTTGCCTGACGTCTTGTATCTCGAAAGATTCCACAAACAAGTCATCCAGGCGTAATAATGCTAAAGCATCTTCCACCTCGAATCCACAGATGAACGCTTTTACAAAGTCCGCTGCTTTTTGGAGATACGAAATGTCTGGAGTCTCTGGTGCCGTTCTAATTTCCACATTTCTGGTCTTTAAATTAAAACGTATTTGTAGCTTCAAATGTTCAGTGACGGGTGTAAATATTTTCAGCCAGTGTTCTTTCAAAGGCGAGTATCTGTGCGCTGGTACTGATATCTACAATGAAAATAATTTGCATTTAAGTTTGTATATAAATATGTGTATGATATTAAATTGTTATTCATTATATCAGATAATTACCTTCCTTTGTTCTCCGTCATTCTTAGCTTTCTTTTTAGCCGAATGTTGCCTTACTTTTCCCTTTATTCCATTAACTATCTCCACCTAAAAAAAAATATTGCTATTCTAAGGCTGTGGTCCACTTGACGCTTCAAATGTTTCAAAGTGTTCTTCTTCTCCTTCTATCTTTATTGAAAGGGAAAATGAAAGGGAAGAAAAATGCTTCGAAGCATTTGTAACGTCAAGTGGACCGCAGCCTAATTAAAGTTGTCTTCAAACTTAAAACACTGCTTGGGCTAACAAATACCTCCATGTGATTATCGTCGGCATGTCGTTTCATGGACGTTTTAGCCACTTCAGTCTTTTGCTGAGGTTGATGTTGCGCCGCGGTACTCATCTCTAGCGTAATTTCCTCTTTTTTCTACAAATATCTGAATATTTTGCGAGAATAAACCCTCCTTTCTCGCTGCGTGGTTCGCACGTGGATCGGTGATACCAGGTGATACCGAAGCGAAACAGTAGGTTGTAATAGATGCCTTCAGAAGAACGGCCGCTCACTGAGCGCCAATGAGCTCTCGCATCTGATTGGCATAGTCTTTAGATCTATAAATGTACACCAATCAGACGCAAAAGCTCACTGAGCGCTTAGTGAACTCTTGCGTTTGATTAGTGTACTTTTTCAGATCTAAAGGAATATGCCAATCAGATGTGAGAGCTCACTGAGCGTTCAGTATATGGCAAGTTTACATCCAAATTTAAATTCCTTTTTTGATTATCTTATGTACCAAACTTAAGGACGGAATTCAATAATCCATTTTATTTCAAAGTTACATTCTGAAACTGCTTCTTTAAGGAAAAATTTGACTAACTCTATAGTTTGTGTTACAGATAATATAGGCTTTTTAGTAAAATTTTCCTCCGAAAGGAAGTTTTGGAACGTAATCCGAAACAGTTTTAAGTAATATCCTAATACGACTCTGTGATTGGTTTATAACATTTTAAGATTATACTTAAAATAGTTTTAAAAATAAAAACGAATTGTAAATATCAGGTTAAGCATCAGACTATGTCATAGAAATATGAAAACCGAGCGAATTTCCGCGTGATTGAAAATCTACTTTAACAATTATCAACCAAAATAAATTTAAGGCGACGATTAATTTCAGAGTACGGTCTCGTTTTCATTTTAATTGATTCTTATTCTGAATTCTTCTGCTCTTGCCGCCTTTCGCATAACAATCCGATATATTGCAGAATAAAATTTTTACTCCAGACACTATTTTTAATTACGAAATGGCCTCAAATCGATATATGTACATATATATGAAATTATTGTGCATTTTTCATGTAAATAAAAAATTTGTTCCTGCGAATTTCCAGAGCCACGCTATTATATTGGATAAAAAAACATATATATATTGCATATGTTAATCTAATCAACCAAGGGTACGTTCCATTTATCGCTCGCAACGTTGGTAGAATCATTTCATCCTTGTTTAATATTTGCTAAACAACAAGAATGAAATGCTTCTACGAACATTGTGAATGGTAAATGGAACGCACCTTAAAATGGCTGCGATGGAATTTTCCCCTCACTCCTCAGGCTTCAAAGAGTATCTTTCGCTCTCTGTCCATGGTAGAAGCCAAAAAGTCGTGGCAACCTCGCACTATCGCGACCTATCCTTTCCACTCGCTTTTATCTCCTGTTATCTCCTTAAAAACTTGCTTTACAGCTGTTTTGTTATGTCTACGTTTTATGCTATGAAAAAACGACGTTCGCTTAGCTGACGTTGAAAGTTTCAATAGAAACAAATTCACGTTATAAAATTATATGATGATTAATAAGATGATTATACAACAATTGTATAGATGTTACTCTCACAAATTCTCTTTTTTTTGCAGTCGTTATTACTGAAATATTATATATCTCTACATGGCGCTAGTTGAGGCATTATGCGCATAATTATTTTCGTTAATAAAATTGCAAAATAGAGACGGAATTCATCGATTCTCGATAACATTTTATCTAAAAGGTCAACAGATCTGCATCGGCCATGAATAATTTCTACGTTACGTGTTGATTCTTTAAACAAAGGATTTTTCGTTCTCAAAATTATACTGCTTCGACTTTTCGATCATTATAAAAAAATTACACGATATGCGAAAGTCTTATCAAGGCGTCTTCATCTCCGATCAGCATTCATCTAAAAGAGATGGCTGGACATATGGATATACAATTAGAGTCACGCCAAGTGCAAGTAAAGAGATTAGATTAGAAAATTGCAATATCTCAAACGTAATCTTCATATGAAGCGTGAAAACGATGATATTTATCTATTCGTATTTTTTTACACATTACGCGTTGCATGTATAACATACATTTAATATATTTCGCGTAAGAAAGTAAGTTAAATTGTACTATTGTATCGATTAATAATTCTAGCAAACGACAAATAATAATGCAAGAGATAGCAGCAAATTGTGATTATAACTTTTATGTTAGCAATTTATTTTCGATAGAACGAGATGTCTTGGAAATATCGATTAAAAAAACGCCGCATAAATGAGTTGCGGTGCACTTGATAAGATAAAAATAATGAACGTAAAGTTACACGCGTGAATTACCCGCTCGCGTTAAACAAATTAAAATGCACTAAGGCGAATCGCTTGATGAAAATGGGTAGAATGCAATATAAAACAAGCAAACGCATCGCTTTTTTTATAACACATTTTTCATTGTCTTATAAGTCTATGGTAATTAATAATAATTAATAACAAGAAAAAAACCTTTTCATCAATGTGTCTACAATAATTATTAAAAGATACAATTAGCAAATTACTATGTTGTGTATTCACTTTGTGTAATAATAGGTAATAATATAATTGTAATATTTTCTCCATATAATCATAGCGCGATATCTCTCACGTGCTCATTCGTTTCTACAAATATAATATGGTATCTAATTCTTTATTTCATGTATATATATATTTATATATATATATAGATTTATCCACTTGGATTATTATCAATCGTTTACTTCCTTTTTCTTTACTGCTATTTATATATAGTATAACCAAATACTAAAAATACAAATGTTTTGCATATAGCAGGTTTTAAAGTCATCAAACCACATACTCAATCTGGTGATCTTAAAACGCACATCCATATACATAATGTAATTTTTTTGCGGCTCTGCCTACAAAATTAAGGAGCTCGTCAAGCGCGCGCGACTATAGTATTTATATATGTATATATTTATATATGTATATATAAACAGACGTAAAAGATCATTTGTTATCGGCATAATTATTGTAGATTGCGCGTGAAGATGGTAGCATTGTAGACTTTACACCGTTTATACGAAACCACCGAAATATCAACACCGACTATTTATTGAGCTTCTCACACGTACACCCGCATCTCCAGATCGCCGACAGTTGCCTGCCACCGTTACTTACTCCGCATCCGATCTTTGGCGCATTGTTTAACCGCTCCCTTTTACATTACACGCATACATATGCGATTACACGGCAGAGATACTTTAGAAGCTCCTTAATTATGCGAGCGCGCTAAATTGTCCGCTTATTACTTAAGATACTTGTATTTACACAAAAAGAGCTTACTCTCGTTTATAATCTATACAATCATATAAATGTAATATTCAATGATAAAATTGTAACATAATAATGCCTAGCCTAGCTATCTAATGCGAAAGAGAATATTTTTTACATCGAAATTACATTCCTTCAATTATTCCTGTATATTCTGTAATTAAATTATTATGTATATATTACACTCGATCCTATTTGCGTCATAGGATACGGATGAAATCAAACGCGCGAGTCCTGTATACCCATTTTCTTCATATTTTTATATACAATCAGGTTGTGTAGTTTCCCATCCGAGTAAAATAAGCATGCTATTATATACAACATATGACCCAGTGTATGTGTTTTTCTTGTTTCTCTACAATAGAAATAAATTCTAATAAACAAGCAATATTCTAACTAAATAATTTAAATCGATATTGAAAATAGGAACAAATTCAACGAAACTACAACCCAAGAAGCAGTCTCTATCTCTTTTAATTTTTTTTTGGGTATAGATCGATGAAATTCTTTCCTATTTTAAATATTTATTAAATTCAGTATTTAATCTTAATGTGAAAAAAGCATTTCTATTAAAGTGACGCCTGGTAGCCATCGAGCCTTTGGGAAAAGTATCGGAAAAATTTGTTGTATGCACACACTACGTAGTTGAGCATTGCGCTTATCGTACTTTGTACATTCTATTCTTGTAACAATTGTTACGACAATCTTTCTTCTGTCATATAATAAATGTTTACTTGGTCTGTGACAAGAAATTGGAGATTTATACAAAATCATCTATGATGTTTAAGAATAAGATTACGATCACATTTTAATACACAATTTTTAACGGTGTACACACATTGGTATAATTCATAATCACAATCGCAGACGAATACCCTAAGAATGTATTAATCTGTTTGATGTGTCACTGAAAGTTGTCTACAGAGCATTTAACACACATATAACATTTGCAGAAAACTAAAAGATATTTGTAGGAACGTAGCTAAGTAATTAATTGTCGACAAATTATTAACGTGTATAATTTATGAAATATTATTTGCTAAATGATATTCTAAATTTGACTTGCCGTGTGGAAAGGATGTCTATTATCAGAACTGGATAAGAAATGCATTTTCATGAAAAATTTGAACAGTGCTATGTGATGACTACTGCAGGCTCAGCTAGAACTTTAAAGATTCTCAACTGTGTAAGTTATATTTATACAATATAAAACTAGATTATATCTGTCCACGAAAACAATAATCGATATAAATCACATACATAGATTTACATTTGTATATACGTATGCACATATAATTCAATGTGATTTTAAATTTGTATAAGAAGAGTTAGTATCTTAATTACATGAACGCGAGAGAATAATTAATAATGACGATTTACGACTTCTTGCACGATTGTAATTATTACTAATTTAATAAAAATTTAAACAGTTCCTATATATACAACGGGTGTAGTGCTTTTGTCCATCTTTACAAGAAATTATTTACAAAATATATTCATTCATATATTACCTATATCAAATTAACATTTTTTTGTATTAATTAGTTTTCTTATAATAGTTATTTTTATCATCTTCACATATTCATGCGTGCCTTCCAACGTTCATCGTATTTACGTTTCATAAATAAAATAAATCCTTTCTCAAAAGACCTATATCCCGATCTCTGCGATATTATAACTCAAGACGAACCTCTTACTGAAAGACTATGTTTGCTAAGTCTGAAAAACAAAAATATTACAATGTAACTACAAACTTAATCGCTAAATTGCTGATTAAAATATACATTCATCTCTGGAATATAATTACAAATGTGAAAAAACAGCTTTCACGTTTGTCATTGATCTTATATATCAATATGTCAATATGTAAATTTATTATTTTCAATATTTAAAATGTAATTGTGGCATAGTTGTCCGAGTATCAGACCAACGTCTCAAAAACATTTTCATCTTTCGCATAGATAAGTACGAAAGCGTTACTGTTTCATGTCTTGGCGTGGAGCTTACAGCATATGGCAGAAACTAATTTTCGTGCGAAAAATTCATACATCATTATTTTATATATGTATATATATATATATGTGCACTTTACCTACATGTATGTACAGAAAACTTTTATAACAAATAGAGATGACACACAATAAATAAATATGTATACACAAACAGAGACATTGTCTAAACAGAGTCTATCAGCAAAGTCGTCAGAGTAGAAATCTAAGCTCCACCAGTTAATAAATTTGTCCACAGTAAATATGTATTTTTACTTACGGCAGTAATCGGATTCGCGTTTTTAATGCCTTAAAAATTTGGACTTTCTTTTACCGTTATTACTTTGTACTGATACAATGAACGAAAGAAATTATATGAGAGATGATTACCGAAACATAAATATAATTTGGACTTTCTTAAATTTTCTTAATTCTCTATAAAGCTAGTTTCACTTCCCTTTTATGTCTACCTTTATTAAATTGCACAAAGAATGAAATTTAGTAGAATGAAATATTTGACTGGTAAAAGAAAGTTACATACAATATCTCGGCAGTTTTGGGTTAGTTCAGTTACTTAGATCATAGTATGATGCATTTGAGCAAATCATCTGAGTAACTAAACTTTGCTGTTTATAGGAGTACAGCATAAACGAGAATGCTAGACGGTAAAGAGATGATTGAAGCAAGTTGCTTTGAGTTTGTTCTTTATTTACGCTATTCTTTAAACATTTAAGATTGCAACAAATAATAATGGATAATTTGTTAAATGTATAAAACTTTTTTCAAATAATATTCCTATTTCCACATTTGTAACAATGTAATCCTTACACTCTATACTTTAAAGAAAAGAGACAGTTTTTTCTGTCTCTTTTCTTTAAAAAAAAAAAGAAATAGAAAAAGACAATGAACGAATAAACAGAAATCCATAGATATTATCTTTTATGCTTGACTAATTTAATATCGACAAGTACTTTACGGCATGAGATGCTTTCACACCGTCCAGCATTTCTTTTTAATACAATACCCCCAGTACATATACAGCAACGTTGTGCGCTAGCGTGACGCATACAGTTTCACCAGGTGGGATCCAGCCACACGGCGATCAAATACCCGTTTATGTTGGATTTATAATCAGACAGATAGGCCTTGACGAGCGGTAGCTAATCACTGTCAAGGTCACTTCCCGAAGGTCATTTGTTTTCTCGGGATATTCGCCTCCGTTTCGCTTGTTCCGCCGTCTCCGCCGTTACTAAAACAATGTTTTCCCGCTGTACGAGGTGTTCTCAATTAAAATAGTATGCAAAACATACCACACTAAAACATCTATGTCTCTTAATAATAATTAATGTGGAATTTCACTGTATTTGACTTCACATAACATGCTAAAAAACTTGGGAGAAAAGATAAAAATAGCGCAAATATAATAAAACTGCAAATTTGAGTGAAACAAACCTTTTACATATTAACAATAATACTAGGAATAGACAGCATGCTTGTAATTTGACAGTGAATTGATAATTGCAAATCTAGAGATCAAGTGCAGTCGTGTACCTTTTAGGTAAGCTATTCTAAAGAATAAATCGACTACGTACCAGCACCACTACGAGTTTTCCTTCTGTTAATATCGTCTGAGGACTTGGATGCGCCCCTAGTGTTGCTTGCTGGTGTAGCTAGAGGTGAAGCTGTATTCTGCCGTACAGACCTTCTTGTCGTTACTTCGCCTACGGACTCGTTGCTGGATACGGAAGTGCCCCGTAATCTCTCTTTTCCAACCGTAACTGCCGCCGCTGCCGTTGCCACCGTTGCCACCGCAGCCGTAGTCGCAGTCGTAATTGCAGTCGTAGTCGCAGTTGCAGTCGCAGCTGCAGCCGCAGTTGCAGCCGCAGTCACAGTCGCAGTCGCAGTTGCAGTCACAGTCGCAGTCGCAGTCACAGTCGCAGTCGTAGTCGCAGTCATGATCGTCGTCATCGTCGGCGTCGTTGTAATTGTTGTTGTTGATATTGGTATCGTCATCGTCGACGTTATCGCCGCCGCCGCCGCCGCCGCTGCCACCGCCAACGTTGTCGTCGTCGTCATCACAGTGGCCGTATTTGGTTGCTTGGTGGTTAACAAACGGCTCTCTCTTTGCACTCTAATACTGGCATTGAAATTTGATATATTACTGGAATTAATTTGACTGCCAGAAACAGCTGTGCTTAAATTGACTTTAAAACAAAGGCTTATCTTACGTAGCGGAACTCTCAAATCTCTGAGATTAGTTTTCTTTTATTTTTCTGGCCACCGTTAAAAGAATGCGTTCAGTGTTGCTTACTTTTGATCTTTGGGCTTTGGGGAAGCGGCGGATGTTTCATCTGACAATCGTACTCTTGCTTTTCCTACAGACTCAATCAACGGTTCGTCATCAGACGAATCTACTTCTACCACAATGGGACCTAAAAATATAAAAATGCTTATGTCACATATAAGTCTGGTCCAAATATCGTAAATCAGACAAATCTGTGAGAGACAGGCGAATTTAGAATTAGAGGCACGCTAGAGTGAGATTGAGAGATAGCTGTGTGTCGGGTATTAAAGTATTCAATGTTCTTCAGCCATTTTAGTAATTTAAATTACTACATTTCCATAGCCAACGGCTATTATCATAAGCTTGTATCTTCGCAATGACAATTGGTTCTCGATAAATCTTTAATACGTTCTAAATTATAAACAGTTCTGTTTTTGGCAGTCCTTGTAATTTGCTACGATACAAAATCTATAATATATACAGGGTGTCCACCTACCGCATTAGCTGATAATGAGAAATTCCTTAATGAATTCGGGATTTCCTTAGCGAAAATTTGATGAACGACTATCGTTTGTTACAATATTTATATTATAATATGTATATCTTTCTGTTTTAAAAAATTCAAATACAGGCATACACACACATATAAATATATATACACACACATATAAAAAGATCGAGTTATATTTAAAATTTCAGAAAATCAAGTCATCCATAAAATTTTCGCTATGAAGAAAAATTTTCATGCAACTTGAAATTTGTCAAAAAAATCTCATTAATATTTGATGCGCTAATAGCTAAACAGCCTGTATATGTAGAAAAATATTGGATAAAAAGAAAGATATTTGGATATATATAAAATGTAAAAAAAAAAAAAGATTCAACTACTACACATAGAGAAATAGTAGCGTGAAATAAACACCTTTCTTAGCCTTTGCCAATATGTTGAACCCCTTCTTTGATTGCTCTTCCTTGCCAGGTACTTGTTTCTTTATAGAACCAGTCTCTTCTACACCCATGCAAGCTTTAATAAGTTCTGCAGCATTCTCTGAGCATTTCCGTTTACCTGGTCTTGGCTGTGGATCGTCAGCTGTGCTCGATGCAACGGAACTCTCACTCTCTTGCCTTTTCCGTTTCCCTATTTTTATTGTCGCGTTAGGAGACAGTTTCGATACTGCCAGTTTTGGACTTGCTTTCGCGTAGGGCGATATACTACGGCGTTCCTCTAACTTGTTAGGACCGTGAGGGCTGCTCTTCGGAGTCTTGGCGATATCCGGACTGTTCAACTTCTGCGATCTGGTTCTCAGCGATCTTTTCTCGTTGTTGTCGTTCGGGATATCGATCAGCAGCTGCTCCAGCAACGACTTCGGCGGCCTCTTGACATACTCCTCCGAACTGTTGAGTCTCTCCACAAAGTGTCCCTCATCGTTATCCTCTATACATATGACGTCCTGCCGACCCTCGAGCTCCTGCTTTCTCCTGCGTTTACGCTTGAGGTGCTCCACGTCGCTCGAGTCCACTTCGGGATTCTGCGCCGCCGGACTCGGTGTTTCGTCCCGTTGCAGCACCACGGGATTCGAGTACGTGTACAAGGGTGGTGTGATCCTGATCGGCTGCGGATCCTCGCCGAGGGGTGACTGGATACCCGCGTTCAGATCGCTCGAATCGTTAACCATCTTCTTAACCAAATCGTCCGTCACCTTTTGAAGATTTACAGACGGCTCTTTGAGCGTGACTTGCTGATGGCTTTGTACATTATACTTCTGGTTCTGTTCAGTGCACGTTTCTAGTTTGACCGACGTTGCGTTCAGTGGAACATTATTGTTTTTTGAAACCTCGAACCGATCGATTTGCCTGGTATCGTCCACTTTTACGTTAATTTTAGATTCTACTTTGATTTCTGAATTGCAACTCTTACCGTTCGAGCAAGAATTATCTGTCGCCGCGTTAGCATTGTTCGCGACCGCACTATCGAGCTTTACAGTTTCAACTTTATTATAAGCAACGTGATTTTGTATTATAGGCACACCATTATTATTATTATTATTAATATTATTATTATTATTCTGTCCGTGAGGTTCATCGCTTAGTCTAATTGCACTGTTACTTTCTACAACCGCTTTCGTGCTGTCCTCGGATACGCTCTCCACAGCTCTCGACTCCTCGTGCTTAGAGTTTGCCTTACCCTGATCATTTTGGTTAACAGTACTCTCTAATTTAACGCTAGAACTGTCCTTATCAGAGAAATCCTTTGCTTGCTGATGTGCACATTGCAATAAGTTATTATCACTATTCATACTGCTGGTTATAGACGCTGTCACAACAGTCACTGTGCCCGTCACTAGGGGACTGGGCGTACTTTTGTCATTATTCGCCGTGTCTAAGCTAGCAACCAAATCACTATGTCCACCACCAGTTCTCGGAACTGTCGACGATATTTCGCTAGACACATTCTTCGCGTCGTGTTCACTGGAGTTTGATATATTGCGATTCAACTGATTCTCAAAATAATTCGTTACGGACACCGGACTTAACCTTTGTTGTGGGCCACTGGACTTGAGAAGTTCCGAATGGGAATTTGAACACATATCACTACTACTAGTTGAGGAAGGCACGTTCTTATTGGTGGTTGATAGGGAGGGTTCCCCCTGTATTACGTTCTTGGCGCCGCTCTGCGTCACTGATTCGGTTGCCGATGCCGGCCTGTGCAAAGGAGACTCCCCCTGGTTCGGTGATTTTTCCGAGAGAGCATCCATCGACTCGATGCCCGAATCCTCGCCACCACCACCGCTACCGACTCTCTCCATGTTCGCGTCGACGCCGATCCCAATCGGTACTGCCGTATTTTCAAGCAACTTCTGTTTCACTTTCGCCTCGGTCACGTTTATCTCGCCGATGGGTAAGGTCGGCTTGTTCGCCACGGGTACGTCGATACTCTGCGACCTGGGGACTTGATCTACCGAGTTGCCGATTACCGAGCCTGGCGTAGTCTTCAACAGGCTGATCCTTTGCGACGCGCTGTCCATTTTGCTCTCCACCGCCGGTTTGTCGACCTGCTTAATGTGGTTTTGAATTGTCTTCTTATGACTAAAGCTCAACTGCTCGATCGTCTTGCTGTGCCTGTTTATGATGGAATTCGCCTCACTCTTGGCAATCATATGATTCTTTAGCTTTTGAGCCATATTTTGACTTTTAACGGAGGCGATATAACTTTCCATGTCGGATTTACTTTTAACAGAGAGCATCCTAGCCAAAGGTGGTTGAGAATTCTTCGTCGTAGTCTCTACGTGTACAGGTACCTTAGTCTCGGGATTGTTTGATGGATTTCTAGTGTCGCCCTGTTGCACCGACGAATTTGTCGATTTTAATCCAGAATCACTCTCGAAGGATAGATTGGCGTTTGCTTTTATACTTGGTACTGCATTTGCAGAACTTTCAGAAGCCTTCTGACTATTGAAATGTGTAGCTTCTGTATTTGGAGATTCTGTAACATATAAACGTTATTTACTTAGAATGTAACCATGCAAATGAATACATGAATTATTAGTGTTGCTATAAAAATTATTACAAAATCAATATATGTATATATATTTAAAAATATTATAAGAATATATATAGTAAAATAATAATTTGCAAAGAATATTTACCTCCTAAATGCAGATCTTTTTCATCCATCAAGCTTAATCGTCTTCTCTTGTCTTGGGTCATCAAGTCCTTCTTCACGCCATTAAGCTCCGTTAATTTAGAAGCAACACTGCTCAATGAATTACTTTTCTCAATGGCTGATTTACTGATATCGCTATCGCTCGTTCTTCGCACTTCACCCACTTTCTTGATTGTACTAAAATCACTTCCGGTTAAAAGTGAATCCGGTTTTCTTATTGTATGAGTTATATCGCCTTTGTAACCGAACTTTTTCCATTTCGCTTGATTATCTAAAATTCGACCTCCCGACAGCAGATTTTGTTCCCGATGTAAACCATCTCCGGATTCTGATTTCTTCTTAGAATCTCTTCTCTTCGTTTTACCTGTAACATAATCATTATATATAAATAAATATATATATATATATATATACACACACACGAGTATATACACATACTAAACGCATGACATGTGTATAGTTATCGAGCAGAATTTCTTACCTCCTCCTATTTTATGTTCCTGCATATGGTTCTGTGCATCGAGATCCACTTGAGTCTTCGTTAAAGCTTGTGGAGTATTTAAAGATTGATTCGCAATCGCAGATTTATGCTTCGAAGGAGACGGTATTCTACTGTTCAACGGTATATCGTCGACGTCGCTGTTTTTACTCGAACTCGGCTTAGTAGTAGTACCAGTTTGTAATCGTACAGCGTCCACCGGTAGTTCTTGTTTTAAGGCATTGGATTTGGCTGCAGCGGCTTGCAATATGTTATTGCCGACCTTACAAATGGCATTGTTTATCGTGGAAGTAGACAAAGGTAATTTCGACGCGGACGAAGTGGCTATAATCATGTTCAATGATTTCTTCTGCAGCAACTTGTTCCCATCGATGCATTCCTTCATCTTCTTCAATTTACCTCTCCTCTTAATTGCATCACCCTCACTCTCCTTTAGAGACTTCTTAACTTTTTCTCTTTGTACTACTGAAGCGTTACGTCCTCTTAAAGAAATGTGTAACGGAGGCACTCGCAGCGGTTCGTCACCAGTCCCCGTACTTGGGACACCACCGGCAAACATTTTATTCACGGACTTGTCGGCTTTCCGCATGGGCGGCGTATTCACGAAAGAAACGTCAACCTTGTAAGCCGGTGTAACCGGCTCCGATTTTTCCAATTTCAATCGTAGTTTGATTTTCTCTCCCTGCATCGGGCTATGCGCGGTCTCCCTACTGGATTTTAGTCTGCTGTGTTTTAAGCTTCCTTCGCTGGCCGTAGACTTCGCCGTTGTCTCGGAATCGGACTGATCCGTGTTCGTCGTCGTGTCGTTTCTCCTTGAAAAATTGCTGTCCGCGTCGTCGTCGGAGTACGTGGAATTCGATCTGTCGTTCGACGGAGACGGAAAGAAGAAATCCACTGCACTCTCGGGCTCTGAATCTGAACTTTCACTGGGCATTGGCTCTAAGTGTCCTGTCAGAGGATTGATCAGAAACTGTCGTATCTTCCCGGTCGAGGTGTACTCTGGTTCCGGTTCCGGAGCTTCCTCTTCCGGTTTCAGAGACTCGGGAGTCTCCGTCTTGACAGACGGAGCAATGCTAGCAGTAGAATTATTTATACGAGAGCCACATTGAGGAAAGGCACCTGAAACCTGATTCGAGACTGACAGACGTGTGGTGTTGACTTGAGCACCTTGTGGAATAGAATTGCTTTGTGCGTTCCACGTGGTCCCATTAGCATTGCTCGTTGCGGGAGACTGATAATTTCTACTGAGGATATTCTGGCTCTGCCCGTAACGAAAATCAGTGGTCGCGCTGGTATCTGCGTTGACATTCTTCACTTGATTCTGATGCAACTGTTGTTGTACATTGAGAGCCTGATTCTGTTGTTGACTTAAATGCGTTTGTTGCGGTACGGGTTGCCTTGGATAAGGCGGCGGAGTTTGCTGACGTTGACTGTTTAAGTAACCTAGCCGTTGTTGCGGGACATTTAAGCCTACCGTCGAATATTGTATCAATTGTTGTTGAAGTTGCTGTTGCTGCAACATCGACTGATTGATGAGGGGCGCGGTTTGCAAAGGTGCGTTCGTGTTCTGTTGCTGAAGCAGAGTCGGCTGCGCCGCCGGGACTTGCGGGCCAATTTGTTGTTGATTAATCTGTTGCGGTTGCGCAAGGAGTTGCTGTTGCTGTTGTTGAATCAGCAACTGCCGTTGTTGCAACGACGTTCTAATCTGCTGCCCGTTCACCGGATGCCTGGCGGAGAGCTGATTCTGCAGTTGAACTTGCGAAGTTCTGTGAACCAAATCTTGCCTAATGGGAAACTTTTGCTGCGTTTGTACTTGATTATGTAAAACAGTCGCTTGCTGCTGCTGCTGCAACTGCCCACCAGCTGGCACTTGATGCACCGCTTGCGGTGGCATCATGTTTTGTCCACCGCCAGCGCTGATCACGTTGACCGCGGTATGCTGCTGCGGCGGAAGCGTAGACGGTTGATTAACATTGACAGTCGCAAACGCCGAGGGCGTAGAAGTCTGCGGCAAGTCGGGAATAACCGGGGTCGTCGTCGTCGTCGCCGTTCCCGCGATCAAATCTTCGTTTCTCAAGGGTTCCAAATTCGGTGGCGATTCACTGGGCGACGGGAGATCTTTCCTTCTAACCGTAGGTTTTTTGGTGGGTCTCATGCGATTGGTAAGTCCGGGATTGTCGATAACAGCCGGAGGTACCATCTTCTGACCAGGTATGACGTTATTCGCATGCGAACCAGCATCGTTTTGTAAAAGATTCACGAGCAACGGACTGGACAGGGCGACCTGATTTCCGCTACCGTTCGAACTCCCTGCCAAATTGGTACTGCTGTTTGGTGACAGACTAGATGTTGTAGCAATCGTCGTGGGCTTGTACTGATTCGTTAATTGTCCAACGGTAACGACCGGCTGCGTTGTCGTGTGACCGGTCGTCAGGGCTGTAACTGTCGCCAAATTTTCTTGGGATGGATACGGAGGCGGCGGTTGTGCATGGTGCTTGAACTGCATCGTATTCTTGATTGTTGTGGACTGCGACTCGCGACTGTGTATTGCTTGGGCAGCATGTGTCATACTGGCAAATGGGAAAGGACCGTTGTAGTTGTTCCTGGGCGATGCACTAGGATTAATTACTTGCTGGTTTCCAGAAACGCCAGCATTTCCCGCTGACGTGGACTGTGCCGACTTTGCGAGAAACGGTGGAATGGGATCACAGTCTGTGGGCGCAACTACGTTCGGAGAACGAAACTGAGGAGCTTTCTCTGATGATGTTCCTGAAACAGTGAGAAATTTATGTAATATGTAACTCTATTCGCACTACATACATTCCATTGTTTAAAATCCATTTCTTTTATAACCCTGAGAACTTACCAGCTGCTATTATCTGAGCAACATTATGCAGCGTCGATGAAATGCTGGTGGCATTGCTGGGACCAGGCAAAGCCGTCGAAGGATTGCCGTCAGCAGCAGCTGTATTACTAGTAGCATCTCCTTGTGATTTTGCTCCGCCATCTTGAGTAGTTCCAGAATGTAGCACAATTTCTTGCGCGTCTCCACCGAAGCGACTGGCTATCCTTAAAGATATCACCTGCGAAAAAATGTACAATGTTAATCAAATCACTTGATAATTATTCTTTATTCTCTACAAGAATTCAAAATGTTATTAAACTATTGCAAATTAAATAAATTAATAAATTTGCATAAAATCTAATTGGATATTTATTAATTACCTGATCTCCTTCGACTTGTACTGAGAGTATACCAAGTTGTGTAAGTGTTGGAGAACCTTGAGCTGCTAACTCTCGAAGCCGCAAAGCAGCTTCTCTGGGTATTGAAAATGTTACTCTGACAGAATTCCATGGTTCTATCTTATCTACTCTCAGACCATCTCCCTTTTCTGTAAATTGTTTATCATTTCCTTATTAATAATTATTACATTTACATAAAAAACATTAATATAATTATAGAGATTAAATTTGTTTTACCTTTGCAAAGCAAAGTATTGAGATGGTCAACAATGATATTAAATTTTCGGGGAAATTCTGGATCTTCAAGATCACCCTCACAGGTTACCACCGTCTCAATCAGATCACCATCACTATCTGCCGCCATGACTGTAATATTCATTATTAACATTAATGTTAAAACGAGACAAAAAAATAAATTGCAATTATTGTTGCAATATTATTAAATGTACCAATAATGAGAAACAAAATACATATAATTTCTTTGTTCATTAAATTTTAAATATTTGTAATAATTACGATAAATATTAAGAGTAATATAAAAGTTTGAATCTCAAAAGTTTAAAAACTAGAATTAAAAAAAAAGATTAAACAATGTTAATAAAAATTTAAAAACTTCATTTTGCTTTTATTTAAAAAATTAATTAAAAAACAAAAGTATGTGTATTTTTCCTAATATTTCCTTCAAAAATAATTTCTAAAATAAATTACTTAAATTTGGAAACAAACATATATTTACATATTCAATAATATTCAATAAAATAATCAATATAATCTCGATAATCATTTCACATTTACTTGATGTAACGTAAAAAAAATGTAATTACAAAAATCACAGATAATGTTTACACACTAATAAAATACGTACCAACCACAAATCACATAACTACCCAGAGAGTGTAGAAACGCCTCGGGGTGTTGCTCCAATATGTGTGATGACGAGATGTCGTGTGTTAGTTGTACACCGACAGCCCCAAATCACACCAGTACTACTAATCTTGTTTACTGTCGAACAAATTAGAGATTGGAATAATTAGACCACACAGTAAACAAACATCATTAAATTATGCTGTTCCTTAACGCTACACGTGTAAACAAATTAATATTATTGAACAACGCTACTTCCGTAACACGCATACTAGTTAACGAAACACATATGTCAGCAATAATATAATAATTCACGTGTGAAACATATTCGAAAGTTTCACAACAGATTGTGTCAATGTATTATATACTCTTACAATAAAGTATACACACATACACACACATTCAGGTAAGTAATGGCAGAATCACTCTTGTATCTCGAAGATGTCAAAAGGTAGAAAATTCTAGTCTGATGTAAAAATATAGATTAAAGTGTACAGTAAACTAAAATAAAAACAGTTCAAAATCTCTAGCCTCTTTTTTTCAATCGGTACGACACACATGACAGGAATGACAAGGAGATTGAAAAGGGGGAAAAAAAAAGCACATGATACTCCTTAGCAGATCATATGCTGGCCAGTATGTACACGCGATATACACGTACACACACATCTACACAACATCGTAATTTTTAACAGTGCAATTAGTGGTATCTTGACTCGGTCGCGGCTCCGCGGAGGGAGCGCGAGCGCGGAAAAAAAAGAGACAAGATTTCAGGCGAGGTTTATGTATCGCGCGGAGATAATTATCCAGTGACAATGAGAGGCGAGAGAAGTACTGTCGATCGGGAAAAGCCGTATTATTCGCCGTACAATCGATAGGCGGCTGGTCGCGCGAGAACGGCGAGAAAATGACAAAAACACACACGACACACACATTTGTGCGCGCGCGAGCGCGCGCGCACGCATACACATGCACACAGAGACACGCACGCACGCGCGCGCACGCACGCACGCATGCATACACACGTATATGGGCGCATAAACAAAAAGTGAGGCCCGCTAGGCGTTACTAGGTTATAATTCGTGCGCGATTATCCGGGAGGCACACAGGGCGATTCCCGCGGGGAGTCGAGACCGCGTCGGCGGGCCCTCCTCCCGCCGCTGCTG
>VBVQ01001156.1:0-39426 GCA_011636635.1 Tetramorium simillimum
GTCTAGATTGTTGGACATGGGCAATTGGTATCCATACTCTCCCACTCGTCTACCCTGTCTTGTGATATCGCCTGTGGTTCCGACCCTGGTATCTCACGTGAATCTTTGACAAGTATTTGAGTCTGGTCGGTATTAGGCCTGATTTTTACGCGTGGCGAACGTTGGTTTAGTTGACTTTTCGTTTATTTGCAAAAAAGATACTTTTTTTCAAATAAATGATTATTTAGCTAAAAGCGATATTATAAAATGAGCAGGTAACAAGTTAAAGTGAGCCAGGAGCCGCCGGATCAGTCTATGGATCGGGCTTGGAACCTCTTTTCTCTGTTACTTGTTCATTTTCTTCGTTGTTGATTTCGCGATCGTTTCCCTTTTCTTCTACTTGGGGTTTAACTCTTGCTCGGAGGTACCGTGTATCCCAACATCACACGCCGAGTCGAAATGGAGACTCTTGACGGAATATTGAAAATTATCACATGAGCTTTGCAAACAGGAGTTTATTCTTTATAAAACTATTATTTATTCATTGAATTCATAATTAATTGAAAATCTGTAATAATTTATTTCAGACAACATATTTCGCTCGCACATATGTTATTTCGGAAGCGCTTCAGGCACTTTTTTCGTTTTTCTGTGAAAATGCAAATCTATAAATTTATGAAGTTTTGTTTTATTATTTTATTAAATTCAGAAATTTATACTTACCTTCGTAATAAGCACTGTGAAGTTATATTTAAAGAAATCATAAAATGGCTAGCAAAATGTTATTTCTAATAACAAAAATTATCAACTATAAAGTCATAGAGGCATTAGTATCAAGGCATAGTAACCGGTAATAAGAAGGAAGAATGCGATAACGTTTGCTACCCGTTGCTAACGTTGCTTAAAAGTCGCACAATATCAACTTTGAAAAAAAAATACAGATCTTCATTTTTTCAAAATTTAATATTTTAACTAGGTATGTTTTTCATTATGGAGAAAATATATTCATATGTTCAAGAGTCAAGAATTTTGATATAATTTGCTCTATATGTGCATTATATGTATAATGTATATAATTCGTTTACATCTTTAGAAGTAAGTATGTTAGCTTATGGCATATTTAATAAATGTAAGAAAGAAACTCAAGTTTAATTTTAGTTATTTGACTTTGCAATTAAAAATAATGTTTTAAAAACAGAATGTAGATGTAACAAATGAAAATGTTTAAAGACGTATGTAAGTTCTTGCTATTTTTGCTTATCTTTATGAATTTCTCTCATAAAGACTCATAGGCAATGCTGAATCATTGAAGACTGTTAATAATTTTAAGGAAGCTATTAATCAGAAAGTATGTTGAGGAAAATCAGTTCCAAAGTTTGTTCTGCACTTTTCTATCATTCATAATAAAATAATTAATTTTTTATTCTTATCAATTCTTTCAGTGAAGAAAATTATTCTGTTGTGTCTATTGCGACTAAGGTAAATACAATACATTTAAATTATAGTAATGTTTTATCTTTTTTAGTTTTTCACTCATGTATCACATTTTTTATATTTTTTACATTTTTCATATCTTTGGAAAAAGGTAAAGTTGATTAAAAATTTAATAATAAAATTACAGCAAAATCTCGAATTAAAAAAAAATTGATATTAATATAATTGCAAAATATAAAAAGTCACAGTAACAAGGAGAAACAATAATAAAAAGTTGTCAAAAACAAAATTAATTTAGATAATATGAAAACATGCATTTTTAAATTCTCACTTAAACTACAGTTTAATTGATGATTTTTTTCAATTAAATCACGTTATATGACTTTATAAATGCTTCATTTAATTAAAAACTGTTTCTTTCGCTCTATATAACATAAGTAATATCAAACAATACTTAATATATAACAGTCTATAAGTGAATATTAATTTTCTTATTACGACGATAACATGTACGTAAACGTCGATGCGTCTTTCTTTATGCGCGCAACCACACCTTAAAATATAAATTTATTATACAATAATGTGATATCACGTTATGTCACTGTTATTCTTCAGGCACATGTGAAAAATATTAAAATAGGACTCCAATTAGCTCTCCAACATCGCGGGATCACAATTATATGAACGAAGCGAGGCAAACGTTTCTATCTTTATTTATCAATGCAAAAAATATCAGAATATTATAATAGAAATATTAAAGAATTATTTTTATTAAAATTTCATCAAAAAATAATTATTCTTGATTGCACATATTTCGAATAAATAATTCTTGTTTACTTTGTTTTAGCCAAAATAACAATAACATTTTTTTCCTTAATTACTTGCATATACATTTCTTTATCAAATTATTTCTATTTTTGTTATCAATGTTACACAATTTCTTATACACAAAAATTTCTTATATACAAAAATAGAAACTTGTTTCTTAGCTAGCATTCTTATACTATTACGGCGTGACTCAAGCATACCGAGTTATTATTTGCATGACTTAGTATAAAATCCATGATCGAAAAATTGATTTAAAACACTGTGCTCTCTATTTCTGATGAAAATATTTGCTCTGTTCTTATTCATACGATTTACGCCGATTATGACTCGAAATTTCTATTCACTTTTGTCACGTAATCCTTATCCCGTATCATACAGAATACAAGTACAGATCACGTTTCAACGTGACCTTGAAGTTGACCTACTATCTTTCGTACCCAACCAGCCTGGCTTTGTCCCGCGGAAATGTCATCTCTATCCATCTCAATATTTCGATTGTAACCATTCGAATTATTCGGTGGCTGAGAAGCCATATTCACCAATCTCGCAGTAACTCTGGTCTCCGAGTCACCAACGACATGTCCCCTTGTCAACAGCGACTTTATCTTCAAGTAATCCGGTTTCTGTGCAACGCTCGGCTTGCACCTCGCCGATGACACCTCTTGCTTCTTCTTAGCAGGTACTGGCGGTGCAATCTTCGTCTTCGCCATCGACGCTGCTGTTGTCATCGTCGTCGTTGTCGTAGCCGGTGTTGATTGCCGCATAACGAATACTTCATCGACATCGCTGAATATTGCACTGTCCCGAAACGCCTCGTCCACGTCAGCATCTGCGTAATTCTCGATAGTTTCGAAGCTTTTCTCATAGAAACTGTCCGTCTCGCTCTCGTGACGTTCTGTATCCTCATTGCTACCCGTTTCCTCTTCGCAGTTTCTTCTCTCTGACTCGGCGATCTTTTTGGACTGATTAATATCAACCAAAGAGGACTGCGCACGTTTGCTCTCGGCAAAGAGGATCGTTGGATCGGCATAATCCGACTGGGCAATTCTAGCGCCCAAACTAGAACTACCTTGCTTGTAGTAAAGCTGGGAAACTCGTTGATCATTCGAGGAATTTATCAGCTCCTCCACGTCCGAAGACGGTTCCCTCGCGTGTTTTGCCTGCTTGGTCCGCCTTTTCGGATACTTGCCTCCGGAGCTCAATGAGCGGAAATAACGTGTTCGTTCGACCTCATCATTACACTCAAGTGTCTCTGTACTCATGGTATTTCTCAGACGGCCCTGCAAACGGCTGCCGGCCTTCAAGACATTTCGAAAAATCGTACTGCCGTTGCCGTTACCATTCGCCCGATAGATTTTATGATCCGGATGAATATTCGCACTGTTGCTAGCAGATATGGATCGCACATCGGAATACGTATCGTCGGTCAATCGTGTGTCCTCCAGCGAACAAAAAAAGGTCGAACTGGAACTTGTTGAAGCAGCAGGCATGGGGAATTTGGCAATCCTACCCTCCGGCTGGCACGAGGAGGCGTACCTTTCCATGTCTTCTAGATTAATTTCTGCTGGCTTGTCGGACGCAATTGTGAACGGCCGCTCGCTCATTGGTTTGCCGTCTCGCTGTAGAAAGCGTGACTTTGTTACATTCATCGGTTGAGAGTTTGGGCTTATCTGAAAGCTGCGCGGTAGTGAACCGCATTTAGGTGGCGAAGTGGGCAAGCCTTCACACAATTTGGTGAGCCAAACAGCGGGCCGAGTCGGACTGTCATTGCTGTCGACATCACCCTTCACTGCCTGTAGACCTTCCCAGACATGCTGCAGATTGTCATAATTGCCGAAACCCTTGGACTCAGCGTCTTCAGCATCATTCGCGTCACTTCTTTCATTATTACGTTCCGATTCATTCTTTTCGATCCGTCCTGTCATTACAATAGAATTAATCTCCTTTCGTTCCACCGCCTGTTGATTTAATGCACATTCTATCGGGGATGATGCAACAATCTCCTCATTGTCCGTCGACGTCAAATTCTCGCGGATACGCAGCGCTGTCTTGATTACCTTACTCTCGGCGATGATACTCTGTCGCTTGAACGTTTCAAAGAGCGCCTGCTTCTCGTGCGATTGGCTCGTCTTGCCGTTATGCGCAATCATTTCCGTCGATTTCTGAGTTGTCTTTAAGTTATCATAAAAGAGTTGCAGCGGTTGCTGGTTCTCTCGTGCCGGTGCTGAGGATAATAAATTCCATGCATTATTTGTTCTAATTAGTCGCTGCTCCCGATGTGTCGTCCGAGCGCGTCCCAATCTATTATTGTTGTTGATGTTATTGTTAGTCGAGTTAGTGATATAATTAGCATTCTCCGAATCACTCTCGTCCGACGTATCCGCCGAGATACGCTTGTTAAAACGTTGATGTCGCACGTTATGGATACTGCTGGTCCGTTGTTTCTCTAGCAGCTTCTGGAACTCTTGATTCTGCATGAGAATGTGTCCGACAATCTCTTCCACCGTTTGCGCCGGATTAGCGTGCTCATTATTATTTTCTTTGGCTTCAGCCGGTGACGGAGAATTCAGTGTTGCCGTTTTATTCTCTTCCTCGCTACGAATTGCGATTGCTTCTTCAGTCTCGACTGTAGTAGACTGAGCATCGCCGATATTATCTTCTTTTTGTTCTTCGTCCGAATGGTTGAGACAGACATACGACTGGAAGCCTGGCTCGGACTTTCGTCTCCATCCAGTGAATCGATCCTAAACATTCCAACAAATTTGTCAACAAGATTTTATATTTCGCTGCTTTTCGTATGCCAAATTCTTACATTATTCAAGGTAATTTCGAAATTTTCTCAAACAAATCAAATTTCTATAACGATAATAATTTTTTTTATAATTTTTTTAAATTGCACTCTATATTTATTTATTGCAATATATTTTAAAAACTATTAAAGTCAAACGATAAAAGTATAGGAAGAACTAAAAATGCTTAAAATAATTTAAAAAATCGAAATTTAATTTTAAAGAATAAGGATTAGTAAAATGTATAATTTAGATTACTAATTTAATAAATAGAAATTATTTCTTATAAAATGCGTTATACAGCTTTATGATAATTATGAAACAAGTAAAAAAATATATGCCTACCTTAACTTTCGAGGAGCGTATATCCGAAGACCTATTAAAAGTCTCTCTGGAGTCATTAACATCTTCAATGTCATTTTTACGGGACGATGCAAGCGAATCCTAACGATATAAGAAAAATTCGTAAAATTTCTTATAAATAAAGAAGAGAAAGCGAAGTAAAAGTAAAGTAAAAATGTGAAAAAATTTTCGTTAAACCTCACCTCCATCATTATAATATCAAATTTCCTGACACCTTTCCTGAACTTCTGCCTCAGACCAGTTTCAGATCTACGTCTCTCTCGCTCCTGCTTGCGCTTCTCCAAGTATTCCGGAGGAGCAGAGTGTTTCTTCGCTGATCCTTTATCCGTCAACGCGTCATCTATTTGAAGTATCAAGTACATTACTCTTTACTCAATTTCGCGTGATGATTGAAAAATAGATTCCAAAATGTTAATAAATTTTACCTTCTTGTTGCGTCTGACCCAATTGTAACACTAACTGTCTCGCATGTGATGGTATAACCGCGTTATAATTTTCTAATATCACCCTCTTAATCTGTAACGTCCATTCCCTCTTTTGTTCTAAATTGCGCGCCTGAAAGACAGATGGATGATTAAATGAGAATACAATCTTAGCGTGTACATAGCCTTAAAGCCTGTTTTTAAACTATAAGATATTAGTAAGATAAAGTAATAACACTTACTTGCAATGTGTACTGCAACCGAGGATTATCAAAAGGTATTACGTGAAAACTAAGTGGCTCTCCCGGGATACTTTCAATCAGCATTAGGTTTGAACACTAGAAACATAAGAAAATATTTTATATTTATACTTGTACTTATTTTCTAAAAAACCAATACTTAAATATACGGAAAAGAGATGTTTGAGAAATCAAAGTATCTTTAAATAAATTTTGAATATCAATGAAAATTAAACAAGATATAAATATGTGTAAGTAGAAGTAAATTCTTTTTAAAGACTATACGAGAAAGGCAAAAGATTATGGACGGAAATCATACCATAATATGAGCTTTGTAGACAAGAAGGCCGTCCTCTTTCTTCTTCGTCAAAAGAAGCATTCGATCGAAGAGGAAAGCGTGCCTCGGAGCTTTAGCTCCTCGCATCCTGAATCGACCTTCCGCCACCAATTCGCCGCTTGTAGTTAAGTCTGGTCCTGGCCAACCGTACAAAAGCGACTGGATTTCTTGTACACGTACGGCGTGCTCGTGCCGCCTCTTCATAGCATTGATATGTTTCGCAATACCAGTCATCGCGGCAAGCGCAGCCTCGATGGCACTTCTACCTTCAGCCTCATTCTCTCTCGAATCACAATCGGCATCGTACTCCTTCGATAAATTCTCCAGAAGCAGGTGATACTTAAGGATTCTTTGGACAGGCTTCAAAAGAAAGGATCCGAGCGGCAGCGGGTGTTCCAAAGCCGTTTGCCGTTCGCGGAAGGCGGACGCGGTTTCTTCTTGGCCCATTAAATCGGTCAGCACCGAGACTGTCCTCGGATAATTGGTACAGTATTCGGTGTACACTTTGAATCCCGAATTATGCTTAATGAATGTGTTCGCGACGCAAACGGGATCCAGACCGCATTTCTCTATCTCCCGCAAGAATTCACTATTAAACTCGAAGATATCCTCGATATTGCTAAACAGATCGCCGAGATGCAATCGACGCGCGAATGACGACGGATTGTCTCTCCAGAATATAAGATAACCCTGAATAACTTGACGCAAATGTTCGACGTATATCGCCTCCGTGTCCACAATCTCAAGAAGCACCCTCTCGACAGGATTGCGATGCGGGTCGCAGTAGCGCGGCCTATGGCATAAAGGGTCCTCCTCGGCGCTGTCCCTCCTCTGCCCGTTGTCGTCGTTCAAGACCCGACAGCTAGTCTCCGAAACCGTCACAACTCCGCTGTCCGCGGAACCCTGAGAGCTGGCACAGGTGTCGGCGAGAGATTCGACAGACGCCAGATAGGGATTGATGGTACAAGTGTTGCCCTGATTGCTGCAGCTGCTGGAAGATGTGCTGGATGCGATGGAGCTTCCGGAAAGCGGTCTACTGCCGTTCCTGCGTCGCCTATTGTACCTGAGCGGGGTAAGACCGTTGGTCTCTCTCCTCTCGTACATCGGCTTCCCAATGGTTTTCCCCTTTTCCTCGTGCTCCAACACCGCTACTGGAATGACTGTCTCCACCATGGTGTTATCGGTAGCGTCAGCGACCACCTCGTCGTAATCGCCTTCCTCTTCTTTACTCTTCAATACGTCCTGGTGCACAGGCTTGGCAAAGTCACCGTTTGAGCAGAGCTGGCCGAATACGGAGCCCCGTTGTGCGACTGGTACCATACTCAGGCGCTTCTGCAAAACAACGGGTACGCCGCAGGACGATGGTAGGACCACGCGGTCGCCTTCATAGCCATTGCCGCGACGTGCCAGCTCGTCGAACATGCCCAGCAGTTGTGGGACTAGATCCGTGCTGGTGCCTGGAAAACGAATACGACGTTTCGATTAAAAGATATCAAAAGTGTTATCAAGTATCAATGAAAATTAATTACTAGTTTCAGCAATAATTAGCTTCAATATTTCCGATAAATTTCTATGGCGATTACTATCAGATTTCTTTAATTGCTTAGTGTTTAATTTTCTGACGATTTATTTCGAGCCTAATTTTCTCCAAGTATTTCTTCGAACAGATCATTTCCCGACGTTTCATTATACAATTTGTGGCACGAATTTTTTCATGGTCCCCTCGTTCAACTCATCGTAAATCAGCAATATTATAACAATTGGCACTGCAGATGCCTCTGGCAGAAAGAATACAGTGCCAAGGCGGTGGAAGAAATGCACAGATGAAATCTATTCTTATTAACATTAATAATAACCTTCAATTCACGAGAGAAAGACAATGGCTCCGTTCGCGTGAAAATACCGTCGAGACTTTCTTTCATGTAATGATCAATCATTCCCGAGAGTATTAGAGATTCTGAGAATGCCGCCTGGAAATTACCGTGCCTTTTCTGGCACTCAACTTAATTCACCGAATGCAATAATTAATAAATGATCTCACGCGAATCTTCATTGTCATAGCAACGTAATGAGAATTAATTTTTCTCACTCTGCCACATGACATATCGGAGAAATAATTTGGCGTGTCTCATATGTATCATTGACTGTAATATAATAATGATGAATATCTTTAAATACATTTATATATTTCATATGATATTTTTCTCGGATATTTTTCTGGCGAAATTTTTGGAAGAAATCATAAAATTATTCTTAAGCAATTATTTTTAATTAATATGTTATTCTTCAAATTTCTTCAAAAAAAGCAAGCGGTCGTGAATTTATCAGAAATCACATTATTGGACAGTAGAATGTACATTTTACAAGACACCCTGTATAGACCCTACATAAAACAGTAAGAAATTAATTAATACTCATATATTCCCGTTTATATCAAACCAATAAATTTACACGGAGCAACAGGATGCTCCTATTGACATATATACGCGATATTTCATAAATCATTAAAAATCATCGATAAGAAATATCGCCGCTGCCATTGGCTGCGTTTATCCTTAATGTGATCGCCTTCAATTAACTCGCTACCCGTTTATCGGTGCTAAAAGATTGGCGGACAGCTTGCGCCTATCCGATTACAGACACGCACACAGGCGAAAAGCACGACGTAATTATCCACACATGTAAATATGCATATGTGCTTAAGCTTATGCATGTCGATATTTCTACGGGTACGGTATCCCTAACTTATAGTTTTATTACTTTGATGTTCAGATTCTTTGACAAATATAGAAAAAGAGAGAGAAAAGGAGAGAAGACGGGAGAAGAAAGATCAGACTCCGTTTATTGGATTCCACAATTTAAAGTTATTTATGGATAATAATATAATTATTTATAAATGTGGATAAATGATGAACAATCGGAATCCAAGTGTAATTTTAAAAAAACCTACTTAGGGGTGATAATGATGAAAGTTTTTTTATTTTTATTTTCTTGCAAAGTAGATAAAAGAATTATTTATGAACAAATGTGGACAAATTATAGATAATCAAATGCCATATCAATTTTGTAAAAATTCGCACTTTAAAATGCTAACTTCACAGATCTTCTCTCTATACAAATCGCGCTCCATTGCTCGACCAGAGATCGCGCAGCCGCGGTTACATCTCGCGACTTCGTTCTCCTGTACATGTACGCATGTGTGGAAGCCGTCAATTGTGCACGGCAAAACAAACGAGCGGGACGGTGGTTTCCAATTTCCGCGGCGGCAGACGTGAAATCAACGTCCGTACCGGTACCGGTGCGCGTGACCATGCATTTATGCACGCCGTACCGCCGCTTGAGATTTCTCTATGGTCACCCACGGAGTTGCCACTACGAGAGTATACATGCAGTCGGACTGACCCTAAGCCCTTAATTCGCCGTGTCTTTCCGTCCGGATTTACCGTCGCAATATCATCTCGGCTGCCGCAATCCCTTGACTTGCCTGCCTTCTGATGCACTTGGCTTGGAACTTCTCTAATAATAGGACGGACCACGGACTTTCGTCCGTGAGATCCAGCAATCTCGTCTAGACTGTTCATTCGACACGTTACACTTTAATAATCTTAAAATAGACATTTCTTTTAATTATTTATTCATATTAATTGACTAACAATATTCTTGACGTGAGTAGCGCAAGAGGAACGTCTAATCAAAATTCTTAAAGAATTTATTGACAGAACGCGCTGCTGAAACTTGAGAATCTTACGAAACGTCTTCCATATTATTTTAAAAACAGGAGAACTGTTTGGCTTACCGACGAACACGCGCGCGATACATTTAACGTAACAATATAAATACGAATGACAAAATGAATTTTTCACAGAGAAAATAACAGCGTTTTATTTATATCCTTCCGGCGTGAAGAGACTTAAGGGTTTACGAGCGAACACTTTGATCTTCAAGTTACTATGTCTACTAGCTCTCGGTCCTAAGATTCGAAAATGTATCTGTTCTCGTTTTTAAAATGTATTACAGGCGTGTTTGAATTCTTTTCAACAGCCGTACGGCTAAAAATAATATTTCACAAATGCTGATTATGTTAAAAACCTCAAGGAAAATAAATTTAAATGCATTTACAAAAAAATATTAAAAAATAATATTTTAAACACAATTTAAACATATTTTATTTACAATTTCTTTTAAATTCTTTGATATTTTCTCTAGATCTTTGAATAAAAACTTATAAAATAATAATTATTTTTATAATTAAAATTATATAAATATGTAACCACTCAATAATGTCCGCTTTCATGTGTATTTGCCATGATAATATTTTCTTTTTCGGCAAATTTGTAAGCTACACTCGCAGATTATAGATTTTTAGAGAATGATGTGCAAAAACATTCTGATGAAGAAACTGTTTTCAATCATTCCAATGGCGATTGCTCCTCTGCATTTATAAAGTTCCTTTCAATCGGACCGTATTATTCATACACGTTTTTATCTCTAAATCGTCTTTCCTTATTTGATTATCGGATAGGATATTCTATAACGATCTACAGTCATTTTTCATTCCCTTCCTTTCCACTAAGACACATTTTATTGCTTAAGGCAATAAATAAACAAAAGCTTGGAAAAATAGTGATAAATAAGTGTCATAAACGTACTATAATCAAAATCAATAATCCTTACATGGCATATGTATCAATTAAATATGTCAAAAGAGAAATGCGTGTTCTCGTTCCATTTCTTCCTTTTATTTTGACTTTGTCTTAAGATGAACATTATGCGAACAATTTTTAATCAAGTTTTTTATTATAATATCTTCTCCATTTTTTTACAACATTATGTATTTATTATATTATTCTTTATAGAGAGAGAAAGAGAGAGAGTATAATTATTATACTATATATTATTCATGTATTACTTATTATTTGTTATTAATGTCGATCGTTGTTCATTGTATTATTTGTCATTCTCTTTATTTATCTGTCTACATTATTTAATTATTGTAGTATCTAAATTATTTTTTGTAATTTTATACGTATATCTATTATACCTTTGTTTCACATAAATACATTTTTTGTATTCATATTGCGTATGATGTAAACGTAATTTTGTGTTAAAAGTAGAAGTGTTTTTCATGGATGATGACTAATAATGATGATTAATAAAATAAAAACATTAATAAGAGAAAAAAAATGGAAAATGTGTAAAAGAAGAAAAGAGGAAAGAAGAAAGAAGGACTAACGGAGACAAACACTAAAAGCGGGAAAGAAATGGCATACGGTGATGGAAAGCAGCGGTCACTGAGAAAATTTTCAAGTGCTTTCGGCGCCGCGGGCATGCCTGCATGCCAACACGTTCCTATGAATCATGATTCCGCATAGGCGTGGACATGCGCTTGCATTTGCGTTCGAAAGACTACAACAGACTCGCCGCATAAATCTACATCGCGGATGAGGGACAGAAGCATTTCTGCAACAGGACAACTCGCAGCGAGTCGATAATTCCTTTACGTGGCAATACTCAGCGAACGTTTCGCGGCGAATTAAGGTCAATTGCACCGACGGCATCTTCGCTCAATTAACTCTAACGATTTCCTGTTTCCTTGAGGGAATATTTAGCTACGTTGAAGAAGATTTAGCTAATATTATTTATGTCAACCACTATACTAACCGGTTGTAAGAGATTCAGTTGAATCAACATTACTTAATTAGCGCACAATATGAAAGGAAACAAATATAAAAATTCCGCCAATTCTTTCAAAATAAAATGTCTCGTTTGATATCAACAAAATAACGTGACGAAAATCCTTTTATTATTATGAATTTTTCTTGCAAACTCAACTTTCTCATAGACATCTGCTAATATCTATTTAAATCCTTTAATAATTATACTTAGTGACATTTTTGATAATATTATAACCATTAATATTAATATATGAAATGTCCTTCTTTCCGGGCGTACTCGAAAAGATTGAGGAACGTGTCGCCGGAGGCGAAGGACGACGGCTACCGTTAACTGGCTGATATCCAAAGTTCGGGAAAGCATGGGAGAGAAGGCAGGCCTGTAATTGCATCGCGCCTCGCGTACTCTCGGCGAGCGGGCTGTTCTGGAAACCGATCACGCGCGGTAACGTGCGGTTCTCTCGGAAAATCGCGCCGCGAGAGCAGCCAGAAAGGAAACCGGGAGAAGAGCCGCAAGCCGTTTTATGCGCCTCACGTATAGCCGCGACAAGTGCAAGGACCGCGTGTGTCGCGGTCGCTGCGAGCCGCTGCACCCCGGAATTCCAGAGTGCCTTCCTTTTGTGACCTGTTATCTGTTCCCAGAGATATACCCGGAAATGCACTAACACACTCCCGAAGACATACTCCGAGTAGCCAGGCCGAAGATAAAAATGAAGATAACGAGCGAAGGAGCATTGTCGAAAATAATACCGGTCAAGTTACACGTAGATAAAGATAATCACTCATTGAGTTAAGATTTAAATTTGGAGATATCAAATTAATTATATGAAACAACTATTAAATTAAAAAAGGATCTGATTTAAAATGTAGTACAATAATAAAAGAATTAGATATGATAATATTTATAAATAGATAAATGATAAGTTTATGCAGAGATAAATTTTGTCTGTGAGAGAAATGGACACTGGAGCAATAAGCGGAGCAGATATGTTTCTCAATATAAAATATTGTATCTCAGATCCGAATCTGTGAGAAAATAATATTCCCATATTCACTGCTCCCGCTTTCATTCCGAGATCGTAACGGTGCGATCCTCGCTTGATTGTGCAAATCTTGCAATATCGCGGTACAATGAGATAATGAGGTACGGCAAATGAGACAGAGCAAACAGCGCTGCCCCGCTCTAATATTTGATCTGAGATAACACAAATCAAAACTCGCGCAAACGCTGCACTTTCAGATGAACATCGGGAAAGTCAATTAAATCAGAATGCCCACTCTATTGGAAAATTAAATTACAACTTCAATCACATTCTTGCTGTACTAATAGCGTCGGAACATCTTCAATAATTATTCGAAGTATACAAAGAACTATATTCTTTGTATACTTCCACGTTTTTATCATTATTTCAATATTTTAAGAACATTGAATAGTTTCGCTAATCTAAGACAATATTACAAAATTTCTTCATCCTACTGATTTTCATTAAATTAAAGTCAATTTCTGCTAAGCGAAAATTTGATTCAATTTACGGATTTATATATGTAAATCAAAATAATTATTTATTATTAGTTACATTCATTAGTAATTTTCATAGTTTCAACATTTTCTATTCATATCGAAGAAAAAATAACACAATTTTACATAAAGTTAGCAGCTAATTAATATTTGAAAAGTAAATGTGTAACAACAATATTTTCATTTAATAAAAAAATGTTATAAATTTAATAAGGAATGTTAAATTATTTATAGCAATATTTTCTAAGGAATATTATCTTTAAAATCGTTTTTATCAAATCAATAAGTTTCGAGAGATTCATAAAAGTCGTATACTTGATAAATATTTGTACGCCCACGATCGATTATCGTCCGTCAGGTGCATCGCGGTCTATCTCCGATAAGTGATTTCTGGGTAACGTACGACGTGTCAAGTGGCAGTTGTAAAAACTATGACGAAAGATATCCCAAATATTTTACATTCGGCACCTGAATAAACTTTTCTAACAAAGTGAAGATGTCTGAGCGAAGATGTCACACTCTCCCTACTAAATTATGCTAAAGACAAGTCACGCGAGTGAAAACGTTAGATTACTCAGCAAATTTGAAAACTATCGTGAAACGGAAAACTAAACAACTGACAAACAAAATATCTTAGCGAGTGACGACATTAGTATACATATATCATCTATTCTTTCCAAAGATCGCAATGAGAGACACGAGATATCTCTCAATGCACGTTTCTCTTAGAACACACGAAAGATTTTACGAGCATAGTAATGATAATAATTACATAAGCGCTGGTTTTACGAAATTAGGATTTTTCGTCCTCAGAACTGTCTTCGAAATATAAGTGTCGGTTCGCCCACGGAATTACAAGTAGTAGTAGCAAAAAATAATGAATAGATCTATTGAAACAGGAAATGATGCTTGTCTACAGGTAAACTATAAAGATTCAATTTCACAAAAGACTTTTGGCCTCGGTCTGAGAAAATGTTCACTTCTGTTAATGCTTTTCATGCGAGATGGCAGGCGTCCCGGTGCGAACAACAATAACTTACTATATTTCACTTTCACCCTCACGCCGTTGATATTGACAGCCTTATCGCCCGACCACCCGATACATCACGCACCGTCTCGTTTCAATTCGTTCGTTTCAGCGTCGATCACTCGTGGCGAATCGATCGTCGACCGTTCGCGTGAACTTCCATTAATTGCCGCGCGACACGCCTGTACCGGAACACACAAAGCAGTCGCTCTTCGAGAAAATCCGTTTCTCCGTAACTATTGTACTGTCACGTTCACGTGACACCATGAGTAATGCCGATTTCACGCTTCGTAAGACAAAGAGCGTGGATTTCGATCATCTTCACAAGTAAATTACTAAAACACGAGATTATTGCGGGTCGCATCGAGCGGACACCAATGCAGCGGAGTCGATATCCCAAATTGTTTGAACTGCTGTCGAAAAGTACCTCTATCGACGTACTTAAATCACTCGTGGCGCGGGTAATGGACGCCTCTTTGAATCACACTCATGCACACGGCATGCACGATAAGGGAGATAAGGAGCGGGGGCCACTATTTTTTTTATCGTCCGCTGCCGATCGGCAGTTGGAGCGTGTCCCGTCGATCGAAAGAAAAAAAAAATGCACAAATGAGAGAAGAAAAGGTGAGACGTCGCCGCGAGTAGGTCTCGGCCGCCAGGTAGAGGCCGAGCAGCCTTCGCCGCTCGAGCAACAGGTAGATACTGGCGACGGGAGGCGGCCGAGGATGGGAACGGAGTGAGCGTGCCAACTCTCGGATGGACGACCACGGGATCGAAATGCCGGGATGCCGGAGCGGCTCGTTAAGCCGGCGTCCACAACGGCTGCGAGACGGGGCGGGTGTCGGGTCGCCGATAAGCGCGGCCGTCGAATTCGCATTCCTATCTGTCGTCCTATCCTATACGCCGCCGGATAATCGCGTCAGATAACCGGACAACGTTATTGACAACGAATGTGACTCGGTCCCGGGAATTAGAGGTGTGGTAATTGCAGCGCCGGCGCGATTATCTATACGCGACGCAAAACGCGGTAGGAAATTCAATGCTACGGAGAACGTGCGCGTATTATTTCGCCCGACCGCAATGATAGAATTGCGCTAGTCGCGACAGTCGAGAGACACCTCTCTCGACTTAAGATTCCTCGGGAATCATATGAAACGCGTGAAACTACTCTCTAATGTCGTAGACACAAATATAGCATAGAAGAGAACGATTTTATTACAGATGTGTATCATCGTTACGAAACAATTATTTCTGCATACGTGCTTCGGCGTGCGTGCGTGTGTGCCTGGTTGTATCTTTTCTGCCGTCGTTAATTCACATTATATAACACAATTTTTCTGTAAAACTTGCGCAGCTTAGAGACTTATCTCTATCGTGTACTAATAAGGTATGAATCTCGTTTTCTAAATGCGATTAAATGCACAAGACGGAAAAGACGTATGGAGCGATCCCGCGTAATACGGAGGCTAAAAGTTAAGCCGAACGACAATTGCATAATACGCCAATGGTATAGCCGCATGTCTATCTGATTAATAACTCGACTATTAAAACGTTACATCAATATATATCACGGATCAATGCACATGTATAACAGGACATCGATTTTCCGATACTTCTCAGAGTTATCTGCAAAGTAATCTATTGCTGACGAATTTTCAGCGATAATCCTGCGACGTGTATGATATTAAAATGTAGTATGATAGATATATTAAGAAATATGTAGCACACGTTCATTAACTTATCACAACTTATCATAATGGGATGACGTAAATCAATCGTGGATATACTTAACTTTCTATTAAATAATCAATTGATTCCGCACAATAAATTAAAAAAGAAACTGATAACGTTTCCCTCGCTGAATGTAAAAATTAAGTCAGCTATAATTTATCATCAATGCATAATATGGTCATTGGAATTAAAGCAACTCTCTCTTATCTTTTAAATTAGATATCGATTAAATTTTTAATAAAACTCCGGATTTTAATAATTAAAACATACCTTTTTTCTCTCTCTTGATTTCAACAGTTTCAGCTTTATAAACGTATTTTAGAAAAGATTTTACGATTCATTTTTTTGAGCAAAGGTAATTATATCCTACAATTTTACTTCACCTCGTCTCAAAATTTATTTATTTTTATACCGACTCCTTTCTTCAGATTTCATTTTTCAAAATTGAAAATACATTAGACTTATTCTCTTTCAAATTTTAATCAGATACTCACGAATGCAGAAAGACTTCCCTATGGCACGATTTATTTAAATCGTTATCTTTGTAGAAAAAACCTGACAATATAAGATTACGTGCAAAGTTTTCTTTGAACCATATCTTTTTAATCATTTAAAGAATTTTCCTTCTGCTTTATCAAAAAATATATCACAAAGCGGCTTACTTTTATCTTTCTCTGCTCTTCAAGATAATTTTATAAGCTCACAAGCTGGTCCTAGGTGTGAAAGCCGCTTCAGTGCGTACGCGCGAGAGGTAGGGGGGTTCAATCGTCGCAATGAATTACAACGAGCCAGTCACTGAGAGTGACTCACCGAGTACTCTAGCCACCGGCCGCGGCCGCTGCCGCACGGCGCGCGTCACACGCCGATAAAAGGCTCTCTCGGCTCTCCTCGCTCTGGAAAGAGGAATTTGAACCGTTCGAGAGGGAAGTGAATAACACGAGCCCGGGCATTAGGCGGATGCCAGGGGGTCCCGGACCGCCGCTCCGCGCGCGGGCCCCCGCGTCCCGCGTCCACCCTGGACCGGTTCGACCGCGAATTATATGAATCATCGAAACACCGTATCGAAGCGCGTCTATAAGCGCGCCTAACTTGAATTCCGAGTAAAATCAAGGGCCTAACGGTATCCTCGGGAAATACTGAGAGCGCGTTTGTTCGCGGATTACGGCGATTATGGCGATGACGAGGGCACTTGCGCTAAGTGCGGGACTCGACAGTGGTACGATAAGCTGAATTTGTCCTCTGTGCTCGACACACTTTCGGAAAGTGCGTTGAAAACGAAATGCTTTCACGCACAAGGAACTATTACTTTGATCAATTTCGCATAATAATAATAATGCCAAGGGGGCAGAGGGGAGACGGTTCTCAGCGAAGCCCGTCTGTGACACTCAGGCTCAGATAGGTCCATTGTGCCTCCCCTTCTCCGTCCTACCGATTACGGAAGTTTGGTTCTCCTCCAGAAGAGGAGTCCGTTTCCAATCGGCAGGCGTTTGAAAAATGGGATTTGAACCCAGGACCCTTCCGTTACTAAATCACCTCGCGTTAGCACGGAGCCACGCGTCATCCCAATTTCACGCAAAGAAATGCACAATATCTTCAAGATCTCCTTAAACTATGCGTGGCATATAAATCTGCAGACTCGCACAAAGTCATCATCATTTAAAACGATTACATCTCGGAGATCCCACGGTGTTACCGGAATACACGAGCCGCGCGTACGTATACACGTGTCGACGAGAAATGTGGTATTCGCTAATTGACAGTCAAAGGGTAAACGCAGCAATTCGTAAACGGCGCGTGCTTCTGTTTGCTCAGCTCGACGCGGCATTAATTATGCTACAAGCGTACTGTTATATTTAGCGGCGTCGGGAGTACGCGCCGCGCGCACGCACACGCGGGGATTTTCCGATGAACCGTTCGCCGCTTCGCACGCGAATTCCTCGCCGCGTGCAGCGGCGAATATTCGATGCAACGGCTCTTACGCGGCCGAGGACACGCGGATGTCGTAAGAGTCGCGCCTTCCCGTTCGCGACGCGCGACGAGGTGCTATCGCCCAAGTCGCTCAAGGTCGGAGAAATGCGTCCGTCTCCCCCCTCCTCCCCCTCGCGAATCGAACGGTTCTTGCATGGAAATTCCGCGTCGCGAACTTGCGGAACGGAGCTCGCGCAATTCGATCGTAAAGCCCGCAATTTTACAAATGCGTGCCTGAGTCGAGAACGTTGTTCCACGTGCGTTCTATTATCCCGTGTTCCCGGCATTACGAATCACCGTGAATCACGGGGCTAGCGTACGTCCGTACTCGGTTTCGTTCGCTTATCGCAAAGTAAAACGCCCGCCGAAGGCGCTCTCCGCGAATTGAGCCTTATTATTTTCCATGCGCGGAAGCACTTAAAACCCGAGAGATCGATGCGTGCCGATGCACCGAGTATGCAGCATTGCGGCCCGATACCTTCTGTACCTTTCACCGACTCAGATAAGGAATTATATTTAAACCAACGACACGTAACGTCGTCGCGCAGCTGGGAGGAATGAAGAAATCGCCGTCGCGCGTTTTATCGCGATTTATCCGCATTCGCGGAATGCGATATCGTAATTGCATTTCAGAAGGACACACTTTTCTCTCTCTCTCTCGCTCTTTCTCTCTCCCTGCAATATATACCCCCTTACCATTCAATTTTCCAGCTCGGGGAACACGCATTTAACGACACGAAAGTACCGAATACACGAATTATTTTCTTTCACTCCTTATTTTCGCAATTATACGAAAACTGTATGCTGTAAAGGCAGCGCCAGTAAATCGTTCTGGAAGCAATTTTGTCCAAACGCCGGTGCTTCTGTTATTACTCCTGGCAGCCAAAAGGAAAAGACTCGCCGCACAGACGGCAGCAACAAAGAATCGGAGTGCGTTTTCCATCTCAATCTACGAATAACCGACGTCGGAAACTTTCTCAGTGCGGAATGAAAATGCGCGGCGCCGTTCAAGAAGGCACGTGTGGCATTCAGCCATTCGTGCATCACTCATTTATACGGGGTGTTCCGTAACAACACCGAGATTTCCCGACTTAAAGCTGACAATTCCGCGAAAAAAGATTTCATTGGGATACTATCTCTTTTCATATTTTATAAGAATTCATTTCGCGTAATTCATATTTCTATTCTTAAGATTATTTTTTATTTTATTAAAAACATATCTTTCACAAGAAGGAAAAGCTTTGACATTTTATTATCTGAGTAATCCGTAATTTCGAACGATTCAATTAGCAAGATACCAAATGTGCCCTCATACGGTAACAACTTATAATTTAGAAACTGCATCCCCATGCACGGCAATTTTTATTAAGCAACAATCGACTTCCAATGTTCCGATTGCTCCAAGAATCCGTGAGCAAAGTTCACCGGATTTCCAAGCACTCCGTATATAACCAACCGAGATACCTAATATCGCCGCGTAGAGAGGCGGAATAATTATACGAATTATTAACCATAGCCGAGAATCGCGCCGTTAGAGTTGTTAACATCATGAAAGTGCATTTCTGCGAACCGTTCTCGATTTCTTTACCGGAGCCCAGCACTCTATTAACCCAGAGAGAGACTGAACCGACAGCGAATCGCGATCGTTATCAAAGAGAGTCATTCAACCAAGTTCAGATACATATTAAACAGACATCGAACGCCCACATACTTGGTGAACGTTGGATGCGCGTGGGACGCGGCGTTCCCACCGAACCGGACGGCTGCAGTGGACGCCGCGCCGCGCCGCTCCGCGCCGCGCCGCGCCGGCCGAAGCGGACCGCGGTACCAAATATCGTTAGCGTCATGGAAAATCATGCGGCGCGGTCGATCGTTTCTCCATCGTAAGGACACCGCGGTTTCCTTTTCCCGCGACGGAAAACTTTCTCGAGATGCAACCATCTCGCTCGCGCTGTCCGCTCGCTCGCTCGAACCGCGCGCGGTGCGTACAACGTATTCGCGGAAGGTCTATATATAGCGGCGCCGCGCGCCGCAGATACGCATCCGAGTTTAATGCTGCGACCGGGCCGGGGGCCCGAGTTTGCAAGTAATTGCGGGCGCGAAATCCGGTTCGCGCGGCGGCATTGCGCGAATACGTGTTATTATCGGTGGCCGATCGGAAACTGGCCGGATAGGAGCTTTCATAAGCGCGCGCGCACGCGACACCCGTCGCCGTCGTCGTCGTCGTCGTCGTAGTCCCGCAGGCAGGTATGCATGACCGGATCGCACCGGGATGTCCTGGATACACTGATGACCGGCTACTCCAGAAACTGGATTTGCGATTCGACGAACATGAGAATATCTGGGATTTTCGGCCGGCCGCGTGTGAGAACGAGTCTCAAGAAAATTTTTTCCACATTCTCGCGCGAATTCCTCCGAGGTCGAAGTGACTCAATTGTTCTTGGAATTCCATCCGAAGCAAATTTAATAACGCCATTTGCTATCGCAGTAATCCCGCAGAAAATGAATCACTAATCCGCTGAAATTTATAATTTTATTTTTACATGGAAAAGAATTACGTAAAACTTTTCTCCGATAATTTTACGTAAGAGGACTTTTTAAAGCACACAAACGTTTTCCTACCGTGTAATTATTAGCGCAATTTTATTGATATTTATTGCTAGAGATTCTAGCGAGATTATTTACCGAGAGAAATTGTGCGGTCCAATGTGGGATAAATTAGAGGTCGAGAAAACCAAGATGTTGTGGAAGAGTGACGGTCGTAAGGAGATAAGAGAGTATCAAGGTCAACGCGATATCACGGTTCGATTTACGCGAGAGAAGAAGGTATCGAGTTTCCGTAAACACCGTGTACCTGACATGGAGAGAAGTTACACTATACAAATCCAATCGCACGTTTATTAAACGATCTTAACAAGTGAATAAACCTGAGTCCCATTGATTGAGTACAGTCCTATATCTATACTATATCTCCATCTTCTGCATAGGGATTAGATTCAACGATCTAAAAATCGAAAAAGGCTCTTTAACAAAAAGTTATACTTCTTTTCGTAAATACGTAAATACTCAAAAACTTTTTACAAAATTTATGTGACATTTTACCATTCCTTATTTATTTTGTAACATGCAGAATGTTGTTTTCCATGACAGAGACATTATTTATAAGCAAATATAAAAAAAATAAAAATTGTATTTTGAATAAGGGATACGTTGATTTAAATTTCTCAATTAACTGAACCCTGTATCAATTAACTTCTTGAAATCGTTTTCAATGTTTTATTTCGTTAAAAGCTGACGAATGAGATCATTATCTTACCGAACTGTTGAGTTGAGAGATTAAACGCCGAGAAGGCCGAGGGATAAGCAACTTGTCATGATAGTAACGCATGTATCTAACGACGTCTCGATCTTCTAGTTGTACAAAAAGCTTACTCGCGATTCTCTCGAGAACAGTTTGGACGCTATAAACCTATCATTAGAATTCGTGTATCAGCAACACTCGAGAAAAGGCACTCGGACCGCGTTCTAAAAATATATGCCAAATAAATCTTGATTATCCGTCCGAAACGGGACCCTTCCTCGGCTTGTACGTAGTGACCTCGCCGCAATTTGATCGTCAATTAACCCTTGTACTATCGAGAGGGGGTCTGCTGGACCCCAACAGCGAGGTTTCATTCATGTCACGTTTTTAGTATCGCACTCGAGAGTGTCCGTCATCTTTTTACTTCGCTCAAGTAGAATCGTCAGGCAAATTCTATTATTCGCATTCCACTGAATAAAAGGCGAATTAAGTGTTATAATATAAGCGCTAATATCGAAAATAAAAATATGAATTAATTAAAATTAATATAATGCGCAATCGTTTGATTCATAAGCGACTGTATCAATATCATAAAATTGATATCATATTTAGTATTTAGTATTTAGATAATATTTAGTCATATTTAGTATTTAGATAATATTAGGTCGTCAGATTATAAATGATAAATTTAATGTTTTACATCTCTGCGTAATTTTTGTATATATAAAATGTTTATGTATAATATAAAAGTAGAAAATATATAAGTGAAAATATATATACATATATAAATACACGTATGTACAGCGATCAGAACATGTATACAGCATTATACAAATTTAGTTAGATTAGAAATAATGCATCGACCAGATCTTACAATTAGACCAGGTCTTATGTTAGACGCAACGGACACTGCTCCCTCCTATAAAACGGAGTTCGCTGCGTAACACGACGTACCGCGTGCGCCCGAAGAAAGAAAAGTGCACGCAGAATAATGCGTGCGGTAGGGGATGGCGCCAATCCACGTCCTCCTGTACCGCGCCGCGCCGCTCCTCGTCGCCGTCGCGGCTCTCGGCCAGCGGAGTAGCTACGAGATATTCGAGTTTTTCTTCTTCGCGCCTCGCGTCTCTTTAATTCATTTTTATCCGCGTCACAAATAATCTCATTAATTCAAAATTTAATGCAGAATAACCCGTTCCAAATTGACTATTTTTTTTTTTTCTTTAAATAAATTACATATCTGAGAGAAACATGTGGATCTAGTTTGTAAAAATGTTTTGTAATGCTATATCTCTGTAAAATATGTAGCTTACTTTGTACTAAAAGTGCGGAGTTATCAAATACATCTTATAGATTGTCATTATAACATTTTCGTTACAATTTTACTTTTTTCAAAGTTATAAAGTTTATAAAGCGAAAATTTTCTTACAGAATAAATCCAATTAAATTATATATCATTATGTATTATATTGACTTATAAACGAACTAATAAAAAATGACTTATAAAAATTATTTTATAAAACAACAGTTATTTCGCAAATGGATTTCACGAATTATTAGCACGCGATATTATATTTCAGATATTAAAAAATTTGGATCGTGAGCATCTTAACATCTCAATAAGCATCTCATTTAATTAATAATATAATTTCCATTTCAAATAGATATGATAATAAATTTCATTTCTACTACGAGCTATTAGCGATACGGACTCCAATAAAAAAAAATTTTTTTTTTCTAACGCTTTTAAAAGTGAAAACTAAATTTATTCCTCGCGTTTGCTTTCGGAGTAAGTAGCTACGCGCCTGTTCTCGGACGTATTAGTATCCCTAAGTATATCTCACACCACAGAAAGAGGAAGAGAAAAAGAGAGAGAGAAAAAGAGAGCGACGGAGGAAGAACGCGGACTGTGTATCGGGAGGAACGACGAGGGATAGAGAAAGAAAGTCCACTGTGTCGGATGTCTGCTCGTCGGATCGTTTTTCTCCAAGGAGCGGCGCCTCCGCATGGGATCGGCCGACCGGATCGCCGGCACCGCGTCGTGTGTGCTGCATCGAAAAGGAAGGAGAAAAAAAAGATCACCGGGGAAAATAGCGTTGTGATATTTTTGAAGATGTTCCGTTCGAATGAAACTTAAAAAAAAGAATCTCTCACTCGATTGGGTCCAGTAGAAAATCAAAGTGAAAATCTTGATTGTAAACTTTAACATAAATTTATCTTGATTGAAAACTTTAACATAAATTTAAATACCTTCAAATTTTAGATCCTTACAAAATTTTTTCGATCATTTGTAAAGAAACAATGCTTCATCCTTTTATATTTATTGCTAGAGTCAGCGTCTAAATTTGGTTTAAAATTGTTTTGTTCCTTTCTCGTTCGTTTCTCTCTCACTTTTTAGAAACCTCTTTTTAGAAAAATTTAGCAAAGAACTGCAGTTTCGTTTCTTTCTTGCCAATTCAAAGTATAATCATGCTTTCATGAAAAGGATCTAAAACTCGAATGTACATATTGAACCGAAAGGAATGGCAGTCGAGGTCATTACTTTCTTCCTCGTGAGAAAAATTCCGCTTGGACGTAATACCGGTTTAAGTTTACGTTTAAAAATAAGTCGATTCGACGGCATTGCACGTGCACGTGCCGCTGATTTCCAAAAAAGGACTCAAAGATACGATGACTACCATCCGTTAACCCACAATTTTGAAAGCCGGTCACCTCTTTTCGTTCAACCGCACGACACCGTGCCATACGAGACATGAAGATAGCTATCAAAAGCTCCGATAAACGGAAAGAGTTTCAATGCATCGCGCGCTAAGATTCCACTACAAAGCTTCTAAATCTTACGCGTTATTAAAATCCCCCATCCTTTCTTCACATTATTTGACAATAATAGTCTTCCGCGAACATTTTTCCTTTCAGCAGATAACGTTATCTGTTGAATATGTTCTGCGATATCTGCCTGATCCGGCAACGAGAAATGCGAACCAGCTGATCGGATCGTCATGGAAATCAGCTTAAAGCACCTTCCAGCTCATGAGTAATTCGATCAGTTCGTTACGTCGAGGTCCACGTCCCCTTTAGTACTCTCTCCGTAATCTTTCCCCGCGAAAGAGGAGCGATGAAAGTGATTTCTCGCACTGGGATTGCGGCGCGAATAACGATTGCCTGCTGAACTCTTTTTTTTTTCTTCTTCTTCTTCGCGAATAGTTTTCACCACTCGATCGACCTGTGTTACGTGCCGCGACGTAGTTAACACAAGACAATTGTCCTTTTATAAAACTTTATTCGGCACTAGGTAAGAGAGAGTATACAGGACGAGAGACGACTAAGAATTAACTCGCATAATTCGGGAGGGATCTTCAGGTAAAAGAAGTAGGCGGAATTTCGGTCGAGATGTCCACCAATAACGTAATGTGTGTTACAAAAATTATGATTGAAATGAAAATTGAATGAGCGCATCTTGGGTATGTTTACTTGGGACCAAGGGTTTATGAGGGTAGTGTTTCTTGTTTATTTAACCCTTTCGTTCCCGAATTATTTTCCTAAACAAGAAAAAAATTTTTTATGATTGAAAAAGATATTAAAGGTACAGCAAAAAATACTTATACGTACTCTTTAATATTATATCTCTTTATTATATTACTTATTTATATTACTAATATAAATGTAATAATAGCTTATTGTTAGTTATTGAGTTACTAAGATTACATAGATTCGTTCTAAATACCGTTGAAAGATAAGAAGCCCATTTGAGCCTCGTGAGAACAAAAGGGTTAGAGAGTTTAGATCGTTATCGAATTTGGGAATCGAAGTTATTATCGAATTTGGGAATTATTTAATACGTGAGTTATGGCACGTAACATCCGTCACGCAGTTGTCAGATCTCAATCGAGCTCGCATGTCTGTCTACTCGCCAAATTTTGAAGGTATTGAAAATGTTTGCCAAAAAGATTATATTCCTTATTCATCGAGAAACAATCTATGTCATCTTTGTCACTGCCGCATTTTCCTTCTTCTTTTTCCAATGCCAGTAGGTTGTAGCTGGGTGGTTTCCAGTCTCACACACAATCATCGGCTTTGAATACTTTTGCGACCCTGGGTACTAATGCGTTTATGCGGTGTGTGGAAGTAATTAACGGAGACAATGCTGGCGTTATCGCAATAAATTTGCAAGTTCCCCCGAGCGATGCGATTAGATCGCGGCGCCGTCCTAGCATGATTAAAGACGGCAAAACCGATCACGGGGCGACGGTCGCGATTTCTCGAAGTTGGGTTGGGCGAATCGCGCAATCCGATTGTTGTCCACTGGCGCGACATTGACAGGTAAATTGACATCCAATCAGGAATCTAACATACGCGGCGATCACACCACGTTGTACTTAATAATCGCTACGCTCGCCCGATGCTTTCTAATTACGAAAATCGTTGCAGATATGCCTCGCGCCGGGAATGTTTTGCAACATTTCGCCGTATATTAATAGTGAATCGACTCACCTAGAACCCGCGCCGATCGCTTGTGAACATTTGCGCGATTTTTGCGCAATTAGATACCGAGCCGCGTACGAAGGAGTTCGCTATAAATAGATAACTATTCGTTTAGTATCGCACATTTGGTTTTATCGCACACGAACGAAGTACGGTACCGACTGGTTTGCCATGAGCAAACAGATTGTCCTTTTGGTCACTTTCTCAGATGTGTGTTAAAAGAAAATGTTCCATTTACGATAGCGAATTGATATAAATGTAGAATGCTCTCGATATAAAATAATTTTCATTATATTTGCGCAAACACGGGAGATATGATCGTTATTGCGCATTTTGTAGTAGATAAAATAGAATCGAAAAGCTATTTATACCTTCTATATAAATTATATCTCGCTATATAATGACTTTCTCAGGGGGAGGGCGGGATAAAAACCTATAATTATAACTATAATCTCAATAACGTTAAGGTTAAGGGGAAAAGCCAGTAGGTACGTTTACCCAATTGGTCTTATATAACTTAATAAATTTAATCATAAAATGGTCTATTGCTCCTTCTTACTGCTTACTTATACGGCATCGATTAACATGTGAATGTGAATCTACGAAGTAATTTCAGAAAAGTGCATTAATTAAAATTAAAAACTATCTGCTTGTTTAAAGTGAAATTAATTAATTGTGAAAGCGTAAATATGATATCATGATTTTCTAATAATATCATTAAATAGCTTTTAGTAAATAAAAATAATATAAAAATTATTTTATCACAAATAGCATTCTTATAATAATATACTTTATAAACTTCGTACAATCATAACATTCTAAAATCAACATCATTAACCTAAAATGTATCGTGCAAATTATTGATTTATTGATCACACGTACATTATAGACAATGGTATGGCAATATTACTCATGGGAATGAATTAAATAAAATTAACAAGCCAATGTCTTTCAGAATTCTATGATCGCCAATTAAATAGCCATTTTAAAATTCATTGTAGAATTTCCGGTCATTGCGGCGATACTTTTCGATTTTTGCGGTCGGATTTTCACGTACGTGCTTCCAATTTCATGCGATTCGAAAGTCGACGATAAAAGGACAGATAGCGCCGTACCGATGCGGCGGTCAGTTTTCATGGTGTTATAACGCGACGTGTGGGGCACGGTACGGGGCACGGTCAAGCATTCTCTTCGTCTTACGTACGTACGTGGCCCGAGGAACAATGACGGTCAATTGTCGCAATTAGAGCACCAAGTTTACCGTACGGATCAGCAATGCAGCTGTTCGAGCGCGTGCGAGCGCCGGCAATTTTCGACCGGTCGCAATTAATCTCGTCACGACACCCCGCGAAAGTCTCCCATGAAAATCTCTCAGCTATCGTCAAAAAGAGAAATACAATGCGCGATATACCGACGCTCCTGAATAATACAGCGCCGTCGCGTACACAATGGTTTCTCGAAAAGTGGTCTCCCTGGAATTGCTAAAGCATTTCACTTTCTACCTTGCACTCCTTCAAATTAGAAAGAAAAGAGTAAAAGATCGAATAGTTAACAGTTATGAGGCCACTCAGCAATCGCATTGGAATGTGGAGATCTAATCATCCACGTATACAACATCGCGATTAAAATGAATATTCGATTGATCTGCCGCTCAGTTTTATTTCTGTAACGTTCGTGGATGACGAAATCCATCCGATGGACGCGCTGGCCCTCAGAATAAATAGAGCAACATCCGCCGAGTATTCAGATTCAACGAAGACTCGTTGTTATTATTATGTCCGACACCTCGTACTACATACAATTATTATCTTATCTCGTAAGGATGTATCGTGATAACGTGAGTCCAATGAACGATAAGTGTATCAGCATTTGAAGAGTTTCACCTTGGATTTCGAGCCGATGGCATTAATCTTTCGAACACGCATTATTATGCAGGATATAGATTTTTTTATTGGCCTTTTAAAGACCGTTAAGATTATATGTAGATTTCAAATATAAATAAAAGTGAATTTTTATGGGTAAGAATTTTCTTGATTTGTTCCGTCCTGCAAAATAATGAGTAATTATTTACGCGTTATTATCTTTCTTCACACCTAATTGCATGATATTAGCTAATCTAACATCGGTAAACGTTTATGGCAATGAAACAGCCGGTTCACAAAGGACATTCCATCGCGCCTTACGTCGTCCGCGTTATCTTTTGTGTTACTATGGTTACAAATGTTAAGGAAGACCAATATCCTGTCGACTTAAAATATTTCTATCTTCTCAAAACCGATAATAATGCACGAATTATAAAAAACGTAGCTATATTAAAAAGTTTAAGATTTATATCTAGAACACCAAATGATTATTTTTTAAATAAATAATTAATAAAACATTAATCTTCTAAAGCCTTAAAGGAAAAAAGATTTCTTAAACATTCTTTTCCCAAAACCGTAATTAAATCTGCAAACAACTATACATTAAGATATCGTTGTCTCAAGACTTTTGAATTATGCACGAAGTTTTAAAGCACCTCATCGATTAAAGCTCGCAATTCGAGCGACCTGAATGCGCGAGCGAGCGATACCATAGCCAAGGGTTAAGCCCGGCGGTACCAAGAATCGCGTAATGTATGATGACACGCGTAACAAGACTATCATCGGCAAAGACGCTTTTTGCACGACGCGCTATGAATATTGAACAAGGACTCGCGCATTCGTAATAATAAAGGGGCGTTTGTATACGATATTATATATAGCGGAAGAGCGGGATACATCGCAGCTCAAGATAGACCTCGAGATATCGCCCACGATATCTCCGAAACCATCCGATGATCGCGGTTTATTAATGAAATCTGATTTGCATACTGTTCCACTGCAACGACAGGCAATAGCTATAATTTGCGCCGACCAATAACTGTCCCGATATCATAAGAAATAGCGATCGGTGAGAGGCACGGAGATTCAGTGAGGGATCTATTTAAGGACTTTTAAGTTTCTCCCGCAGGGGGTGGACGAAAAACGATTATTAACGGACGAACGTGGACGAATTGCGGGCAATCGAGTGCCGTATCAATTTTGTCAAAGATTCGCATTTCGGAGCGCCAATTCCGCAGACCTCTCCGTTCGCATTGAAATATTTGGATCCCGCGATGTGCCGCACTACGTCACCGCGATACGATCTCGTTTCGCGGCGGCACTTTTCCGCGCGGTCGACTGCGAGAAGCAAAACCGGTCTGGAACGAGTCCGCGGAACGACGGCGACGGCCCGATGAGCGTCGAGGTTGGCGTCACTGTCAGGTTTCGGTAATTAAATCGCAATTGGGACGAAACGGCAGGACAAGTGTATTCGCCCTAAAATTGCCGGACGATTAATCTCCAAGTCGCCAGGCAAATCTGGTTGCTCGAGGTAAATCACTGGCACTCTGAGCCAAATTGCGAAGGGCAATGATATCAGTTAAACAAGTACAAGTTATGTACGTCTGTTGGTTAACGTCGTTGTTAACATTATATCGTTAACAATTTATGTCGTTTGTTTCCTAATCTGATAACTTTAAATGTAATCCTCTCTTTTTTATAAACGAATTATTTGTGATATTTTTGTCAGATATTTACGACGCTTGTAAACATTTAAAGTAGTGATATATAAAATTTCAATTCATAATTTTAATAACATATAATAACAATATTATAATATATATGAAATAATCTGTGTATACATCATATTAATCATATGTATAAAATTTAAATATATAATACTTCTATTCGGGACGTTATTGCAGGATTCGTGCGCATTTCATTGATTATAAATTTTATACGATTTTTAAAAGTACTTTTACTTGTATATACAACATGTGACTTGTCCATTGAATTGATTAAAGATTTATAAAAATATAATCGTTCTTTGATCAATTCTTAGGCAATATCATATATATATCTAGATTTATATTTATATGTAAAGAGATATCTCTGAGAGACATATCTCTTTCTTTTCTTTTTTCCCTGTGTGAGATACGATGATTATTTTAGTACATACGTTGGTAAGCCTGGTCGCTGTCATTACACCCACGACGCGACGTAATAGGAGCGTAACCATATGAGCGGGCTCATGGCCTCGAACAAGTTTTTCCCTTTTTTTCCCCTTTTCGTCTCTGTGATTGTACGCATGGGCGCCGCAAGAATTAACCAATTAACGAAAATCGAAATATTTAATTTGCTTAATTTCAAGAATGCGAGTCACATCAAATTCAGTTTACATTTCACAAACGCCAAATCGCATCGAAAACTTTCATTTATATTTCGTCTATTCTTAAATTTGTTTTATTTTCTCGGTTCTTAATTTCTTACTCTCCTTCTTGCTCTTCTTGACCTTTCACAACGCGCAACGAGGCAATCGACATCGCGGTAAAATGGAACGATAAACTTTAATACTTTCGATTTTACACGGTTTCGTTAAGACGGAATAATTTTATGATAGCCCAATGAAAAAAAAAAGATAGAAACGGCATTAATATCAGTGTCATTTCTCGAAATTATTCGCTCCGACTTTTGTACGCTGACGATGGTTCTTGTCGACAAGATATTTTCGCGACACAAAGAGCGAACGGGAATTGATTAGCATTCGCAATATACATCGCGTTTGGAAAATGCGTTGGCCGAACAGGCACGTTCGCAGGATATCTTTCTTTCGGCTTTACTCGCTGTTACGCCACTGCACACGCGACGTATTTCGCCTACCACGTGCCCTGCGCGGCCCACGATCAGAGATACCTGTACAGGGTGGTCCGGAAGAAGAAAATAGACGCAAGACAAAAGATATTCCTGTCGTCACAATGCAGCATTAAAAACAACGCGGAGATTTGATTGTTACGCCTCTTCACTATTTTTATTTCGCGATATTTAATAATTAATTCATCAAACATTCTGTTAAAACAAAGTGCATCGCGCCTAGAAGCTGCTCCCTAAGAAAAACAGTTGGAAAGATAGCTGATTAAGAACCAATTTATCCCTCTACCAATACTTATACGCAGCACGATTTTCAAATGAAACTAAAACACCATGAAAGCCGAAGCGCCGCACGCAGCACTCCATTAAGAGATAAAGAAGAACGCTAGAATTAAATTCCATACGCTTACCGGCACAACGTCGACTCGATTCGTCCCCTCGAAAAGCAACCGCACGTGCTCAAGTTGTGTCGGGAACGCGTCAAAGACCACGTTCATCGCGGGGAAGGACTGATTTACGGGAGCGCTGTGTGCCTAACCTGTGAAAGGTACGGAATGGAAAGGAAAGGAACGGACCGTGCGCCTGGCTGCGGCGCTTCGCAAACTCGATAGAACGCGAGTCGCGAGAGGCGCTTTTCACCGTTAGTCGGCTGACAGTCTTCCAGGAGTCAACTCTCGCGTGCTCTATCGTCAAATTCGATAAATTTTACGGCCGATTAATGCGATTTTTATTGCTATTTTATCACGCCGGGAAAGAGGAAAGATGAAAATTTCCTAACAATTTAATTCGAGTCTTATTTATGATAAGTCGACAATATACTTGTTAATAAAACAATGGAAAGGGAGAAGATAGATCTGTGAAATTGGTACTACGAGATGCGAATTTTTACGAAATTGATGGCATTTAACCACAATTTGTTCACATTTGTCCATAAATAATCATTTTGTCTACCTTGAAAACAATTAAAAATAAATAAAGTATCATCGTTTAAAATTCAATCTGATGAATATAAATGATCTTTTCTGAATACAATTTCAAAAGTGCAGAGAGAAATGATTTAGATTTTAATCGCGTACATGAAACACGCGCGACATGAAGGCACAGTGCGGTATGACGATATTTTGCGAGTCGCAAATTGATTTCAGGCTGTCCGGTCGCGGCCTTTTGGCACGGGGCTTTGTGCAAGGCGACACCTTCCCAGAAATACAATCTCGGCGGCGCACGTGTGACTTGGGAAACGGCTGTTCCGCTAATTCTACCTGCGCACACACGTGGCCATCTTCATGCTCCATGTGTGAACGCGCTTCTTCTCTTCTAGCCCGTGGCACGTACATTTTCGGCACCCTTAAATGGCACCCACATGAATCATTCGTGTCCGAATCCATTTTAAAATATTAAAACGTCCAGAGAGTTTAAAAAGCGTTCACACATCTAATTTGAAGCTTTTAACAGACCATTATATTTTTAAAAAGTTAAAAAGGAAATTAAATATTTAAAAATTAAATCTTTTTAAAAGAAAAACTTTAAAATATTTAGATTGCTTTAGATTTCTTTATTTATATTACTATCTTAAAATATTTAAAAAAAATTTAAATTTCCTAAAAATTTAAAATAGCGTGAATTTAAAATATTCACCAACTGTTTTTTTAACGATATTTTTTAGTGTACAGCAAACGCATTATAATATCTTTCCACGTATGCTTATAATTCCGCGATGTACTCAAATTAATCACGGCTGAATTAATCCAGCCGCAGTCCGACGACAGGCCAATTATACACGCTCTCCGGAGAAGCGTATCTGCGATTCGTGCTACTCGACGCGACCGCCGACAGGCGAAACGCGCCCCGCAGGCGACTTTAAATCAACTATATCTCGTATAATTGTGCGCCTGTATGTCGCGATGTCGCTCGTTTAATTCGCGTAACGTTTGGATCCGATAGCTCTCCCTCGCTCGTCACAGGATTAAGTACTCGGAAAATAGCGAGCGTGAATCGCGCCGCCGTATACTTACCGCGCGTGATATATATCTGAGATATTAATTACGTTCCGTTATCCTAGAATCCGATATCATTATATCGCGAGTCTAACACGTAGCTTAATATATAACGAATAAACTGCGCCAAAGAGAGGAGCTCCTCATATTTTTCATCATCGAACTCATATCGTATTTATTTTATCTTCGTGGATTTGTCTCTTTGTCAAGCAAGAAACGAACATTTCTCGATTATAAAGACTTTGATGTTTCTCGATCTGGACTTCGAAGAGAATGCCCGCTATCAAAATCACCAAGCCGGGGCCAGAATACTAATTATACCGTTAAATCGGTAAGAAAGCAAAAGATCGGAGATCGCTTGCGCCGATTAGTAAATCGTGCGAGGGCACGTTCACGCACGCAACAGAATGCACGACATACGAGTGCGTTCACACCTCTGTTGCATATTAGCGACACGCGCGCGTTAGTGATGCAAGTTTTTCCCGACCTGCACGAATGTCGGAGTCGATTGGTCTTGGAAAGAGGTCGACGTTTTCTCAAGATAACCGAGACATTTTTCAAAATGTTTACTCCCTTTTACTTTGACATTTCACTTTGAGCCCGATGAAAACGACGCATGTGTTATACATATTTTATATTATTTCATTCGTGTGTACATATATACAGAATATTACATCATATATACAGAATATATGATGTAATAAAATATATGTCTCATTTGAATATTCTCCACAGAGATTTAAATAATCTGCAGCGATAAAATTATATTTAAATTAAGATATTTATTAAGAAAAAGTTTTTAATGACCAATTTATAGTTATATGTTAGTCATTGTTTGAAGATTTTTTTCCTGTCTTTTATAAGTTTTTGTAAAACGCGTTTCCGAATTCCTGCAGAAGACAATATTTAGAACGTGCACTGTATGCATTCAACGTGGCTTAGTTTTCGCAACGTTTTATCAACATTTAAAGTGTTACGCTTCGCGCTTTCGTAATCTTCGCAAACTACGCGTGACATTCGTCAAAATATACGAGTGACGATATGTAAACCAAGCTAATTATTCCGGTCATTGCGTTTCGATACACAGTCATCCGGAGCTATTACGACATGACGTAAGTTAAACGTCCTTATTTATCTGGAATGTTAAAAATATATACCATAAACCATATATGTATAGTATATATCGACTTAAACGTTTCTTTCTCTCTAGCCTAGCAGTCAGCGTTATTAAAGATTAGCTATCTTGGAATTAGAAGAATATGAAGAAATAACGAGAATAAAAATGAAAGAAATGAAGTTGGATAAGAACGGCCCAACAGAGACGTGGACGTTGCAGGTCAAGGGTCGGGTGCCGGCCGATTTGTCCGTCAGATCTGGTCGCACGATTCCGGATTCAGCATCCGTTGTGAACCGCGCCGGTGCGGCGGATAAAGACGAGGGATAAAAAGGCGATCGCACGTATTCCGATCGGGTCGTTCCTAGTCTCGCTCTTTCTCTCTCTTTCTCTCGCCCCGCACGATCGAGCTCGCGTGTATATCCCGGGTACAGCTGATAAAACCGGATACCCCCGCCAGTCAGGAAGGGTTAAGTCGCCGGGATGCCTAATGTCGCTACTCGTTACGATTCCCTTATACGTTTAGCGGAGCGTCGTCGCGCGCGAATCGAGATAAAGGTTCGTTCACACTCCGCGTCGTGGCCGGTTCCCGCTGCTAGACCGGCCGCCAGCTTCCTCGATCCCGCGATCACGTTGATTTCGCTAACGAGAGAGACGCGCACGACCGAGCCACCGAGAAAGGGGAAAAAAAATATAGGTAAACGTTGTCGGCGTGTTAACTGTTGTAAAAAACTGCCGTTTCCTGATTTCGATTCAGATACATGTGATTGCAGTTTAAGAAGCTACGTACTTATTAACGCCCGTTTAAACGAGAAAGAGAAACAGAAAAATTTTATTTCTAAAAACCCATTTATTTTTAAAGAAAATTCGTCTTAAAAATGGATCGTATTTCACCATATTTTAAACGAGAAAATCCTCTTAGGAGTTTATGTCTTTTGGACAGGAACAAACGCGCGGGATGACAACTCGCGCAATGAAAATCATATCACTCTTCGCGTGGGCGCGAATGCGATCAAAAACCGCGGAGATATGAGTTCGCGCGAAGAAGAACAAAGCCCGTAAACATCCTCTCCCCGTCATAAACGGCGAATGTTGGAATATGATGTGGATGGAAGAGGAAAAGGGCAGCACGACGATTCCGCTTATTGTTAGATAATGCATTTATCCAGCAGCTCGCGTCATTGTCAAAAAAAAAATCGTGATAAATGGCGATTAATATCGTCAATTGCTTTCCGCTCGAAATTTCTTTGTTAAAAGACTGCCAAATTAAAATCTTCAAAAAAAAGACTGAACTAATGTAAATATCAAAATATCATGCTGAAGACACTATTATAATTTTTCAATTGACGAATAACGATTAGATTGGACTTATCATAGAAAACAATAACTATTGTTACGCTCAGACAACACACAATCTATATTAAAGCAAGATCCTTATTCGGACGGAGATAAAAATATCTTTATTATCCAAGCAAGTTCTTTGCCCGGACGGAGATAAAAATTACATAAACACAAACACAACAAATAAAAATCGAATTTACATTCCCGCATGCTGAGTCATTGATAATACCACATTGCGTATACATCCAGCGTTAATTTGGTCAAGTTTAGCTTAAATGGAAAAAGACGAGATAAGAGACTCGGTGGATGCGCGTTCCGGTCTCGCGAGCGAACCTGCGCCGCCGCAGGCGATGCGGCTCTCCTTTAAAATTTCTGCACGTGCAAGCGAGGCCGCGGGAAATCAAGTTCAATGGCGTCTCGGATGAAGATCTAAGCTGGCCGCACACGCGTACGGTCCGTGCGTGCGTAAGACGTAGTACATGCGTAAGAATCTGCCCCGGAGAAGCGCGTCGCGCGCGACTCTCACGGGCGGTTGCGTGTGGGCATAATATACCATGGTATCCTCATCTTTTCAAAGAGACGGCGAAAGGGAGAAGGAGAAAATAATTTTGCCTGAACTTTAATTTTATCTAAAAGAGATATAAATGATCACTTCCGAATTCTACGCGTCTCGCAAAATTCTATTTACTTTTTAAGTCTCACTATTACTTTTAAAGAATAAAGAAACACTTCACTTTCGCTATACTTCCACGTACACTTCACGTGAGATGTTATCGCGCCTCTTGATCTATTTATGCGCACGTGTATATGTATGTTCTCTCGCATACAAATTGTCCCATCGCACCGCGGACTTTCCTATTAACCCTGGCGACGCAAACATATTTTCTGCGCAAAGGCGTGCGTGATGTCTGTCGTACGAAGTCGCGTTTCCTGCCATTAAGTTTCTCTTCAACTGCTGATGCTTTATGGGGGAATATTTGTTACATTTCCATAAAGAGATTAATAGGCGATTATGGTGACTATTCTTTATTAACGTGTCCCTAACTTTCATACTCTCCCTGTCCACCGATTTGTTTTCTCCTCTACAAGGATACTCCATCAAACAATACAGAAAAATTATAATATATGCGATCTAATTGTAAGTTTTTCGAGACATACCCGAGTAGAACAGAAAGTCATGAGAACGTCTAAATGACCTCAAATGATAAATGTCAAAATGACAAAAAAATGATTAAATAATAATTGAAAGATGAATTTTGTAATCATCGTTTTTATATTATGACGTCATTTATTATGATATTTTGACGTCACTTTGATATTATCATGACTTCCTGTTCTACTTGGGGGGTATCTACCCTCATGCATGCATTAGATCTCCCTTTATCATAGAGTCTTTTTATACGCATGGCACGATATGACGAGCGAGGCATTTTTTGGTGACACGGAGCGATCTCTCGATATGTAAGTTACATAAAGCCACGATAAGCCGCTGAACAGTTAAACGACGCTAACGCATGTGCCGAGCAAACGTGAAGAGCATTACGTTAACGTTTTGATAACTGTTATCTCTCGTACGTTCGAAAAAATGTCCAGCGCCATCCATTACGTTCTCTCGGGTCGCCCTCGGCGTTCCCGACGCAGAGCCAGAGAGCAAGAAGCGCGGCGTGTGCACGCCCACGTTCCAGCCGAAGCCCACGCTACCAGGACCGTAAGTATCGTGGTGGCCGCGCGCGCGCGCGCGCGATGTCGTGCGGCCCGGAACGCACACACGCGCACAATCCGGATATCTACTCCGAATGTTAGTAGCCGAACCGCGGAAATGCTCCTCGCCGAGGAGGATCGGCGTTTAAATCGGCGCGCACGTGACGCGCATCGCGTCTCGACGGCTGAGGTGCTCGTCGAGGCGCGTCGAGATCGAGCCGCGGTCGTTTGTTCGTCTGGAACCACGCGGGCGTCGATGCGAGCGAACGACGCGGTTTTATCCTTGCGCTACAGTTCCGCGCAAACCCGGATTTTGGGAAATTTTAACAAAGAATATCAGAGAATTGATTATGTAATTTTTGAAAACGTGAAAAATGAAAAGTTTCATGTAAACGCAATCGATTCTATTCCCAAATAGCGCAAGATCTCTAAAACATATCCTTTGGACATTCTTAGAACATAGAGACGTTCTCAGAATATTCTTGAGATATCTTTGGAAGATTTGTGCTCTCTGGGTTGGTTGCAGTCTTTGAGTTCACGCGAATCTTCTCACTTTTCACGTTTCTGAAAATTACATGATCAATACTCGGTACTTTTAAGACTTAATGGGTCTTTAGAATCTTATAACCTTGCTTAGAAAGTTGATATTCCGAGGTCTGAGAATTTCCGAGAATTTACGAAATTAGATCTTTCGACATTTGAAACCCGAGAAGGGCGTCACGGACTTTGCAGTCATATTTAGAAAGCGCAAACCTCGGCGTATTCTAATATGGCTGGGCCGAGGTACAACGGTGACCCTTGTACCGCCGGAAGACACGAGCAACTTTTGGGCCGGCGTATAAAGATCCAGACGGGAGATCGGTCGCTCGAATTTTCGCTCGCGACGCGGCGTAAAAGGGCACAAGGGAATACATGGGCGACGCGACGCGACGCGACGCACACGCGTAAGAGAGGAACGCTCGCGCGCGTTCGGCCGTCACTCTAAGCTGCATCCGGCAAAGCAGCGGTTTTTTGCGCCACGCCGAGTATTGCATCCTTAAGCTCCGCCACTTGTCTTGGAAGTGGTCGAATGGTCGTCGTTTTGCACGCGGAGTAGCAACCCGCGAGCGAGCAGACGCGAGGCGAAAAGTCGCACCAGCCGAGGAGAAAGCACGAATCCAAGAACTTTCGGCATTTCCTTTTCAGAAATGCACAATTTTCACAAGGGTTTGTATATAAAATTAGTAAAATTACGTTTGCAGCCAACTGCTGCTCTTATTAAGAATTTATTATTAATTTCCTTTATTAACCCTTTGAGTCCCATGGCAAAGATATTTAGATTAAAGATCTTTGCCATGGGGACTCAAAGGGTTAAGGGAATGGCAGAGGTATAAAGGTGACGCAAGTATTTACCTCCGATCGACGATAAGAGTCTCAAACTGAACTAATGTTTTACGACGTGTCACTTTAACGATACAATATATTGAGCAAGTCTCGTTGTCAAAAATCAAACATATTTTGTTTTTTTCAATGTACTTCAATATAATCTTCCGTACTTTAAACAATCAATAATGTTATCGCACGATATCTCACGCAATATGTCTATAAAATGTCTCATGCATCGATAGTGTAAAAGACATCTTAAATCTTATCTCGCATTAAATCTTGTCCTTGAGATCACATGAGCAATGAATAAATATGGATAAATCGGAACAATCGGAATCCATATAGAATTTTTTAAAAAAACTTAGGGACGCTAATAATGAAATTTTTTGTTTATTTTTAATTTTTTTGCAAGATTGACTAAATATGATTATTTACGGATGTACAAATGTGGACAAATTATGGACAATTAAATGCCATATTAATTTTGTAAAAATTCACAAATTATGCAATACATTTTCGGATAGCAAACCATCCCAAAGATGAATGAAATTCGGGCACGAGCGAGAGAGCGTTGCGATTCCGGCGGCTTTACGCGTCGATTTATTACAGACGATTAATCCTCGCGACTGGTCGCGAGTTAGCTTCTTGACCTTACGGTAGCCTCGTCTCTACGCGCGTAACGTCTCAATTACGCTTTTTGTCATTATGAAATAGCGTATTTTCCGCGGGCGAGAGACTTTCTAATTAAGGAGGAGTGTTGCGCCAGCGAACCGTCTCTTCAACCTTCCACCGCAGAAAGATAATTAATCCGGAAGAATACACTGGAAACACAGCAGGAAAAACAACGGCAATCGAATGTTCACCGAAGAGAAACTATGCCGAATTTACCATAAAGGAAGTGATTAGACCAGATAGAAAAAATTAAATTCTAACCGCGGCGCAATATGTACGAAACGCATAATTGTGCATGCATATTTATAAAGGTTTAAAGAAATAATCTATAAATATATATTTCACAAAGACACATGTTAAAATTATTTAAATAAAAAGAATATTTTCCAGAATTATGTATTGTATTATATTACACATAATTAAAATATTTGCGATCTAGCTA